>MCJB01007258.1:0-98304 GCA_002018475.1 Nicotiana obtusifolia
AACACTTATATAAAGCAATATATATATATATGTCTAATACATATATATAGTTTATATGTATAATATATACAACATATATATACAAGACTAATATACTAGTGTTATATTTATATATGTCTAATTGCAATATATACAACAGAAGAAAAGAACATGTCAATTTATAAATTTGGATAATACACTTAATCATCTTGCTTATGACGTGATTTATAGTTAAGAAAATACTCGAGCGTACCTATAAATCAGTGCGCAAATTTTAAACAAGGCAGCGACACGCAGGAGGCAACAGCAACTTTAAAATAGACAGCCGAAAAAACAAAAACACAGCAACCTTAAGAAACGAGATTGAGAGCAGTGGCGACTGCCATGGTTGAAAGCGGCCAAACCCATTCGGAGCAGCAACGATGTTGGCGATACTCAATCCACGTCTGCCATTAGCGACAGTTGTAGACTGTAGAGTGATGGAAATGGATCTGATGAGGGTGTGAATGGCAGTAGGTTGAGGGTTCCGTGAATGGGAGTTTCTGGAGGAGTGAAGGAGTTCAAGAAAGCTGCTACTATTTTTTGTTTTAGAGGCGGGGGCGATTGGGGGGTGAAGGGGAGATCTGCTGGTGGGGAAAGGGGGTCCGTAGGAGTGAGGGAGATGGACTGGGGGTCTTAGGGTTTGGTTTAGGATGAATTTATATGGGGGATGGATTAGTTCCTGGCCGTTGATCATGTTAAGATCAACGGCCTAGATTAAGGGGAGGGGAAATGACTTCTGGGCTGGTCTGGTCGAATTGGGCCAATTTCTTTTGAAACTTTGGCCCAGTCCATTTTTAACTCTAATTAATCCCTCTCTTTAATTGTTAACTAATTTTCTAAAAAATAAAAGTCCCAGTAATATATAAAAATAAAAATCCTAATTTATCAAAATGTGAAGCTAAACTAAATTAACTATTTATTAACACGATGCTAGGCTCTATGAATTAAACGTTAAAACTAGGCCAAGATAAAGATGCACTATTTTATGATTTTCAATTTTGTTTCTTTAATTAATTACCTAATACTTAAATATGAGTAATTATAGATCCAATTAATTATTAAAATGGCTAATAATCAATTCAAACTATTTTATTTATTTTTAGGAGTATTTAGGGCAGGGCAAAAATCACGTGCTCACAGTCCAAGAAGCAACAAAGATTGTGGTCGAAGAGTCAACAAGAGTCGTAGTCAACAAGGGATTTTATCAACAAGAGCCGTAGTCGAGATGCCAACAAGGGACGAGGTCGAGGTCAAGTACGGTTGACAGAGTTTTCGAGATAGGACATTAAAGAGACTATTCTAGTGGATATTCTCTACTCTTGTACTATCAGGGTTTCTTAAGAATATGTCACATATAAAAAGAAAAAAAAAATGATAGAGGCGATTTTCATTTGTAAAGAACACACTTTGACTAAAAGATTCATCTCTCTTTTGCTAAGATACAAACATCACCTTTTTACTAAGATTCTTGTCCATACTTTTCCATCAGATCCGAGAGTAACTCGAATATTCAAGGATTTGTCTATCATTGTGAGGAGGAACATCCACCTATTCCATCCTTTATTGGGTGAATCATTCCTCCTATTTACTTAAATGTCATTTAGTGCTATTCATTATTATTGAATGCTATATTATTGCTCTTGATTTCTAGAACATTTATTGCATGTTATTGCCACCGTCCTATCAGACACACACGGCATTTACTGCTTTTTAACAAGCCTATCTAAAGATTATTATTATTAACTAAGATTAACTCTTGTTCACATAGATTTAATTATTTGAACCAAGATCTATATTTTTTAATTTTGATGAAATGTGTTACATCAGCAAAGAATAAAAACAATATTACGGGACGTTCGACTCGCATGAAACTATTAAATTAATTAACAATGATAATCTGTGCTATTCTAACATTATTTAGCAGTTCCTCCATTTTTTGCTTTAGCAACGTCCGTAAAACTACTAAAGTACTTGCTAGATCTTCTGATACTGTATATATTTTAGATGATCATAGCACTAGTAATAGCGCTACCTTTTGTAATTATGCATAAGTAATATATTATCCTTGTAGCCAATAAAAAAAGAAGTCATTCTTGGCTATCACATAAGATGTTCCATAGGCAATGGAAGAAGAGAAGGCACTGCATGAAAGAGAAGAGATTATCAAGTTAAGCATAGTGACCTGCCTTAAACCACGAATAAAAGGACTGTACCATCAATATATAAAATATATTAATGAGCTTTCCAAAATGGTGCAGGCAAGTCATCCCTGGCTACCAAATAAGACTCCTTTCACTATGCTATACCTCTCTTCTATCTCCTGTTTCTCTCTTCAGTAAATTAACTTGGACACTACCAAAAAAAATGCAAACCGGATATCGTCGGAAACATTTTTGACGGATTTTCCGTCAGAAATTCCTTTCCGACGAGCCAATTTCTTAGGAGATGCCCGTTCGGAAATTCACATTTTTAGTAGTGATAGAAGAATGAAAAGTCTAGCATGAAAGAGAAGAGCATGTCAAGATAGCCAAGGAGACTGCCTGAAACCAAAGCAAAAATGGTGTAACCAAACACCTTTTCAAATAATGGAGCAGGCAAGTCATCATTAATTGACTGCTGGAAATAGTGTCTCCCCGTAACTGCTACTCTAAAAGCTCAATAGGTTTAGAATGTAGTATACAGGGTTCGTCCAATATACTGTGAGGATCATCGCTGATTGATAATTTCAATCGTGGTTCAGTTAATCTTTCTGCTTCCGCTACAAGGAGATACCCGGACGATGTAACAAAGTGTTTTTACTAGTTTTAGTCCCCGTGTTTTTACTTTTTTAAATGGACCTTATGTGACAGAATATGAATTAATCGGCCGGTCGGGACACGAAAAAAGGAAAGATAATTCCTCGGAATATATATTGACTCTGTTATTAAAAGAATCTGATAAATGATATGTAGATCAAATCTATGAAATTGAAAAGTGACCCCAAAAAAATGGAAAAGAAAAATAAAAGTCTCCTTGCCACTACACAAGGTATTGGGAATGACACATCTATGTGCATTGGTATTTATTGCAAAAGAAATTGTAGCATCTTTATTATAGATAAAAATCTTGTGTCAATCCCTTTTAACATGAGACTTGGGGGGGATCAAATCTATTTGTCCTGCCCCACTTGTAAACGAGGTCAATCATTCTTAATATCTGATCGAATTTTCACCTAAGAACTAATAAAGAAAAGAAAGAAAAAGTAATAAGATATAGTGTTCTATATATGTCTAATGGGTATCAAAATTGTTCTATAGAAGCTTTTACATGGATGCATGCACTTGTATGAACTCAAATTTATACTAATTTATTTTTTATATTGACACGCTCGGCATAAATAGAATCAGTGATTGAAGTTAGAATTTTCATTCAGGAAATTTAAAATATAAAAAAGTAAGTACACAAATAAGTTATCTAAATTTAATATCTACTACATTAACTTAAAAAGTAATTTTGACCTTATAGTAAAATCGGACGAACTCCTTTGCGCCTCCACCAGCTCCACACTGAGTAGGACAAAAACTGTAGGAGGTAATAATCTTCAGAGTGAGAGAATAATTTCATTTGATATTACTACAGTACTTGCTATTTTTACTCAAATTGAAGTCATGTCCTTTTGTATGTTATGAGAAAAGCTATGTATTCTTAGGTGTTGTGAAAGAAGAACCGAGCTAGCTTTTTAAACCCAAAAAGATGTCAAATTAACTCAAGAGAAGATGTTTAGGATATGGTCGAAGGCCAAAATAAATTTATTATTGAATATTAATTTCAACTTGAGGAAGTTTTAGATCATGATATTCCCGAGCAATAGCATATGAATTGCTGCTATGAGAATATATTTGTGTGGTTGGACGCTGAATGAGTTCATGTTTAAATAAAAGTGTTTGAAATTGACAATAATAGTTAATGCATTTATAAAAACGGGTGATAAGCTATTCTTTTGTTAAAATAATTAAAATAACCCTTAAATTTTTTAGGCTAAATACATAAAGGGCCTCTTAAGTTGTTCTGAACGATCATATGAACATCTTCGCTAACCCCATTATCAATTAGATACTTTTTCTCTACCGAAGTGCAACCTCGTGAACCCCTCACACTGACATGGCAAAACTGTGCTTTATATTAGCATTTGAGCTATGAGACCCTCAAAATTAAGTCTTTTTCTTTTTGTTTTTTACATTAACCTTAAATTATGTGGACCCCACTTACCTTCATCTTCATACTTCTCCTTCTTCAATCTTCATATTTTTCACCTTTGACGGAAAACAAGAATAATTGCTTTCAATATACATTGTGTTGCTTATACAATCAACTCTAAGCATCTAAACTGCTATGGCAGCCCGAATAGAAAGCTAGCATAGAAAAATTGGCATCTCAAAATTTGTGTTTTTGTCTCCTTCAACCTAAAAAATTGCCGCTACCATTTCCATCACTGCTACTGCCACCACCATAAGAACTCCATTCGCCTCCTCCACCTCTACTTTAGCTGCCTCCACCACCACACAAAAAGGCATACCAAGAAAATTCCTTCAATCTGTCACCCTAATAAGCCCATTCGAGAATTTCTTCTCCACTATCTTCATTGTTACCATAAAGGAGGATTGTACATCTTTCAAAAAGTCTACAGAAATTTTAATGAAATAGAAATTTAAAATAAACTGAAAAAGCTCCGATTATCAATGAAATCAAATTACTACCATCTCCAGTTTACTATTTTATGGCAAGAATTCAATTTATTTGTAAACTATCTCATCACTTCTCTCTAAAATCTTATCAGTCGCCACCTTCCCTCTGGCCCGCAACCCCCTTCAACCACCATTTCATCACTTCCTAAAATCACCATTATAATCGTGCCGGTGAAATCCACAGCATCATAGCCACTTTCTTCCCTTTCTCACCTTTTTCTTTCTCCCTCACAAAAAAATTATTTCTTTCGCATAACTACCAACCATCCTTTCCACCATTGTAACCACCCCAAAATTACCTATTTAAGAAGTCATTATATTTTGGCATTGGGATCCGACTGCGGAGAAGAAGAAGTCAAGGTAGGGAAAAATTGCAGCAGCGGGTTTAGGAAACTTGAAAGAAGAAGAAGAAGAAAAGATGGGAGGGGGATTATTTTCTACTTTTTCTTGATAAAAAAACTAAAGCTATTTTCTTTTTCTTTTTTTCACTTTTTCAAAATATACGTGTAAATTTTTTAATTTGTTTTTTTGCATGTCAGCGCGATTATATTTTAAGTTTATGATCTGTTGGACGTGTATGTCCACGAGGTTGCAATTCAGCGGAGAAAAAATATCTAATTGGTAATGGGGTCAGTGAAAGTGTTCATATGATTATTCAGGACAACTTAAAGGAGTCGTTCATATATTTCGCGATATTTTTATCGAAAGAATAATTAGAAGTTTATTTCTAGGAAAAAGGAGGAACTACATATACAAAATTAGGAGGAAGTTAGAAATTTTCTATTGAGAAGGTATTTTGAGAATTTAGAAAATAAGGATAAAAAAGTAAATATTTTGATAAAATTAAAAATGCTTATAAACTGAATGGCTGATTTTCGATTCTAATCCATTGACTTATAAGCACTTTAATATTTATCAAACATGTAGATAAGCCAAAAGATATTTATAGTGCTTATAAGCTTAGTCAAATACTCTCTAAATAATAGTAATTGGGATACGATATGCTTCTATTTTTACATAAATTAACACTTTCACTTTCTAAAATTTTATGGTTCTTACTATCCTACGAGAAATACAACATTTAACCTATTTGAATGAAATTGTAACCTTATTTAGACGTGAAGGATCTACAACCTTATAGATACGTATTAATTATATATCATATATGGTGTTGTAGGAAATAATATACTCTAGTAAATATCTTATTTTATCACTACAAATGAGGGACGATATCTGTGACTTGTGGGGGAGAATTTGCCATAGTTTCGTTACTAGTCGAGCGTTAAAAGAATTTTGTGACGGAAGAATAGACCGTCATACGTTTGTCACAAATTGATGAATTTCGTCATAAAATCGTCAAATACTTCAAAACTTCGTGATGAATATTATTTTTAACTCTTAAGATTCTTCATTTGAAATTTCTTTCACATTACTCTATCAAAAAGTTGAACTAATTTATTCTAATTTGTCATTTTTAAGGTAAAAAGGTATTAATATTGAAGAAAACAATAAAAAAAATTTACCTCCTATAGCAAAGGTATACACTCTATTTATTATAAACCAAAATCATTTTAAAATATTATTTCTATAGCTACCTTTTATATTTTATAGCAAAATAAATATTTATAGTATTTACTACCATTGAGGCATGAAATAAGTTATTCATGCTTTTCCTCTCTTTCTTTCGATAAACACAAGATTCTCTCCTAGATTTTTTCTTTTTTCTCTCTCTCTCTTCCTTCTCTCTCTTTTTTTCAATTAACACATGATTCTCTCTTAAAATCCCAACAAAAATTTTCTTCTTTCTCTCTCTCTCTCTTCCTCCTCTCTCTTCGAGCAAAATACCTGCTTAGTTTTTACGCCGGATACTGCAATGGATTTGTACTGTTTAATTTCTACGACGGGTGTTTGCAATGGATTTGTACTGCAATATTAGAAAGAAAGAGACTGGGGCTTTCTTCTACGCCGGATATTGCAATGGATTCGTGATGCAATATAATCGAAAGTTGCTCTGATACCAACTGATGCAATATTAAACGTGGAAATAAGAAAACAAAAGATAGAAGCAAGACGCTCTATGAATTATCAGGACAACAAGTAGGAACTAGTCTACTTATCTTCTTGATGAAATCAAGGAGTACCTGTACTATACGAACAACCCTCAAGATAAAGATGATCTTGCAAATTGTTCGATCAAACAAGGAACGAGTTCAATTTTGAATCCCACCAAAATTGGACAAGTTAAAAAGTCACACGAGACTTGGGAGCAAAGTGCTGTCGATTTTCTTTTATAAAAATATTGTAAGGTTCTAAAAATAATGAAGTGTTTAGGCTTATATAGAATGAGCCTTTACCTAAATCAAATAGGAAAAGAATAACTAGTAACCTAAATCAACTAGGAAACAAATAACTAACAAAAAGGCCACAATTTGGCTAAGTTTAAGAACTAGTCACGCAGGACTCCAAAACAAGTAAGAATTAATGTCTTCCATAACTACACAATAATACAACATAAACACAAATGTACACCATCAACAAATATTTCGTCCAACACAAGATGTGTGAACGTTTGGTTCTTCTCCAAGGCTAACCAACGCCTTTTCTTGTCTTATCCAACATTGATGGCATGAACGTAGCTTGATCAGGTTGACCTGCATCAATTCGTCTACATGGATACTGCATTATTTTTTACGCCGGAGATGATTTGAGGGCCGAGGTTTTTGTTCGTCTCCTTTTCTAGTTTTAATACAATGTATACAATATTTTGCTTGGACGGAAAACACTATCTCCGGCGAACTTTCTTCCCTTCTGCTGCTATTTAATCACATACAATGATTCAAACACATTGCATTCTGTACAAATTCACTCAAATACATTATATTTACATATAAATATATTATTTTTGTATGTATTTATGTATTTCGAAGGTTTGTATATTTTAATACAGCTGAACACATCTGTATTCATGTATGAATACAGAATATAAACATTGAAATACACTGAATACAAACATTAAAATAGAACAAAATATAAGTAGTGAATATATTTAATTTTAAAAAACAATAAAATACAGTAAAATACACTGGATACAAATAAATATACAGTGAAAAAATACAGTAAATACAACCAATGAAATATACTGAATATATAAATAATAACATATATTAGGAATAACTAAAATACTGTTAATACAAAGTCATTTGAATACACTGAAATATAAATAGCGAATACAGTAAATACAAACTTGAATCTAATGAATGCAACGCTAAAAATAAAATATTGAAACACACTAAATATAAAAGTTAAATACAACAGTTATATACAACTGAAAAATCATTCTAATTAATTGGGTTGATAATGAGGCATGTTATAATTGATTTTGTCGAGTTATATTAGGAGTGTATCACACTAATTGATATTATTTCCGCTATTACATAGCTGGACATACCTATTTTTAAGATGATTGTCGTTACTGTATTCATGAATACATGGCGCGAATACATGTGAATACATGAGCGTACGGCTGGACAGCCTTGATTTTATGCGCTTTTTGCTGCTGTATTCATGAATACAGCAGCGCGAATACATGTGAATACATGTGCGTACAGCTGGACTGCCCTGATTTTAGGGACTACAGCGCGAATACAGGGAATACACTACCGTAACAATTGAATAGTAGCTATAAGAAGTAATTATCTATATGATAGCTATAAGAAGTTAATAGCTACTAAATAATAGTGGTTTCTGAAAATTTCATATCGTCCCAATTTCTGCGTTGAATACATCTTAGTGGTAGTACATTGTAACATATGAAGTGTGCAAATTGTTGCACAGCAAGCTAAGAGGCAGCAGCTAGCGGAGTCATAAATTCGAATAAGGAGATTCAAAAAATATGAAAATATCACACCTTAAATATGAACATGTTAGATTAGTTAGGGTTTGGTTGGAGTATTTGAGAAGATGTTATTTTGTCCCTCGTTGAAAAAAGAAAGAAAAGAAGATTTTGTCGTATATAGTTTGAATATTTTAGAGGATGTTTTGAAGGGAAATTGAAAATTTGACTATATTATTAATAGTCAAGATTGGACACTTGGACACTTAGGCCAATTAAGTAGCCCAAAATTAATATTTTAGTCACCTATTTTTTTATTAATTAATTTAAAACGTTTTTTAAATTAAATTTAGAAAACATTTTTTAACAGCTCACTTTTTAAATTCAAAAAGGTGACTATTGGTTTTTAAAAGGTGCCTGTTTTATAAAGATGAGTCTGTTAATTCCAACAGACTCCTAGAGGTATTATAAATACGTATATCATCTCTAAAATGAAATCATCTGAAAATTTTTATCTCTTTCTCTTTTACTTATTTTCTAACTAACAAATATTCCATTCTTGTGGGATATTCGAGCTAATTGCTGAAACACAAATTTCAGAGGCTTTGTAAAATCCGGGAGGAATACTGCTATTATCCCTACAGCAATAAAGTAGAAAGCTTAAATTCTTTAAGGATGTTGATTACACTATCGAAGCCAGATTATTTCATCCATTATTTTTCTAACAGAACCTGTGTCAACGGAAATAGTTTATACATACGCAAAAGTTTTTGTATTTACCCTTTTTACAATACCGTATAAATTTTTTGATTAACGAGATTTAATTGAACCTCTCACCTGAATAAGTCCGACCGCCACGGCCAAGAGGGAAACGATAAGAGAAGGTCTAGAATGAGAGTGAAGAGCATATCACGTAGCCAAAGATGACTTGCCTGCAACCCATGCAATAAGCCCTTGAAAAAGGTCCAGGCAAGTCATCCTTGGCTATCAAATAAGACTCTTCTTTTCATCTTAGAACCCCTCGTTCTATTCATCTCTCAATGTATGGAAGAAGAGAAATTGGTCTTACATGAAAGAGAAGAGCTTGTCAAGTTAGCTAAAGATGACCTGCCTAAAACCAATATAAGGAAAGGACACCATCAATGGTGTAAAGACCTCTCCAAAAGTTGAAGGCAAGTCATCCTTGGCTACCAAATAAGCCTCTTTTCATCATGCTAGACCTCTCATCTGTCTTCTCATCTCTCGATAAAGGGTAATCTAGTGCACGAAGTATTTTGCGTTCATGCAGGGTTCGAGGGCCAACACCCAAGGGGTGCAATGTAGGCTGCCCACATTGTCGCAAGCATCGTGATTAATTCCACAGCTCGAACCTGTAACCTATAAGTCACAAGGTTTACGACTTTACCGTTGCTCCCAAGTCTCCCTATTCTCTGTCTTCTCTATCGATCTCACGGTAAATTAGCAGAAGAGAAAGTTTTGCATGAAAGAGAAGAGCATGTCAAGATAGCCAAGGAGACTGCCTGAAACCAAAGCAAAAATGGTGTAACCAAACACCTTTTAAAAATAATGGAGCAGGCAAGTCATCCTTGGCTACTAAACAAATATGACTCTCCTCTTCATGTAAGACCTCTCTTCTTTATTAAGATCATGATTACAATATGGATAGTTAGCCATGTATTTATAGCCATATATAGCTAAAATAGTAATGGAGAACTAAGCATCTCTCTGGCGTATAGTTGCTTTATGTTTTTTCCTTTTTATTTCATTGACTTTGTTCTCTTCAGCTACATTATCTGACTTTCTAATAGGAATAAGTTCTCTTAATTTGTAAGTACACTTGCGCTTATCAGTTTATCTCAATTTCATTGGTTCATATGTGCAAGAGTTCGGTTTATGGAGGAGAATAATGAAGGGCAAGTGACATATTTTGATCAGTCGGCCAAATATATTACATTTACTAGTCAATATATATATATATTAATGTACAAAAAATATATATTTTGCCGGTTATTATTTTTGGGAACGACCATGTTGTATAGCTTTTCCAATAATATAAATAAATAGAAAGTAGACGAGCTACGCTGTATCAGTAGTGTTTTATGTCCTTGGGAATTTTGACTAATTATATCTGTTCTTAAAGAATCTGATAAATTCGAATATTGATAAAATCTGTGAAAGCGAAAGTGTCTCAGAAGGAATAGAAAGAAAGTCCATGCCACTAAATGAGGTATTGGGAGTGACACATCAAGTTGTTGTTTCCTCTATTATTTATAGCAAAAGCAATTGAAACATCTCGATATATTTTCCAATCCAATATTTGATCATTTTTCGCCAGTAATTATTTAAACCTACTAAAATGGAAAAGTAAAGAATGAAAGGATGTTTGTATCCCTCCAAGTCCCAAGCTTTTTTTTTTCTCTTAACTGGTTATCGCGCATTAATGCCCATATCTACAATAGCAAAACAAAATTTAAAAAAAAAAAAAAAACGCACCCTTGCTACTCCATCTGTGCACTTTTACCTGTCCATAATATTAAAAATATATTTTTATTTTTATTTGTTCACTGTACTAAATTAAGAGAAAAACAATGCTTTTTCCTGTTTTACCTTTATCATTAATTACTTATTCCTTAAACTACTTTTCAAAATATATGGTAATACTATCTTTATTATGGGTAAAATTATAAAATTTATACTTCATTTATTTCTTCTTAAATAGTGTGCCGAGTAAAAAATACACAACTAAAAATAAACAGAAAAAGTATATTATTATATATGCGCTACGAGCTGAGAGAGAATTAAACATAATTTAAAGAAGGAGCTATGTCATCAGTTCACATGACAATATACCCATTCATCAGTTCAGAGGAAAAATATTCTTTGTCTAAATATTCAGGGGTTGTTTGGTAAGGTGCATTAAATAAATAATGTACGTATTAATTTTGTGTACTAATAATAATTTGGTTTTGTGGGAAAAAAAAAAAAGACAAGTTTTTTTGTTTAGTTTGAGCTTTCTTTTTTGCTTTATTTGATAGGAGTATCTTTAATTTTTCTCCTTATTGTACTTTTTTATTTTGTCCTCATAAAAAATTGTTTTATTGTTTTGTAAGAAAAATAAAAAATAGGACGCAAAATATTATTAGTATTAGTATTTTTTAAAAGACAGAGTGCAAATTAAGATACATTAGGGACGTAAAGTACAAATAAGCTCTTTTAGCTTTTACATTAATGTAATTCTTTACTCTAAAGCTTGCAAAAACTTGACTATGTTTCGGATAAGCTCGATAGGACCCTTCATTTTCTTTATTTCAGTGAATTAAGTAGTAAAATCCGCATCATAATAAAATGTGATTACTATGTTTTTAATTTTTAACTAGGAAAAATATCACAGAACATCGCTGCAAACACTCAAGGGCAGGGGACCTTGGGTGAAGGGGTATCGCGTAACACCGCTTCATCAAAAAATTTTACTAAATACTTATAATAATTAAAATGCAGAAGCTAAAACATGTATAATTTGATTGAAGTGACCCCACTTGACATCACCAGGTAAGTAGCTCGTTTGGTCAAGTACCTCGATTTTCTAGGATATATTATGGGTTCGAGGCTTCGTGGCAGCTTTTTTTGTTTTAAAATTTTGTTAATATAAATAAGCAGCGTTTTCTGTTTTAAATTTTTGATAATATAAATAAAATACTTTCCAGCTGGGTTTGACTATTGATCTGTAAGTATTAAACAAAAGAAACCAATGGGTCAAGAACCAAATATATCTGTTCCGGCAATAAGAAATTATTTAGAATCTTCAAGTTCTAAAGGATGTTGTTGCTTCCATAAGTTGGTCTGCTAATTTTTTATTTTTTTTCCTTCATTTTCTCCTTGGCGATGATATCGATATATTAAGAACGATTCCCAGATTAATTATGAGTTTTTGAGTGATTGTTTGGTGCCTTTTATAGAATAGAAGTACATTTAGTATATTTCTAATGAGATTATTTTGAATACATTTTTTAAAAATAAAATTTTTTGAAGAAGAGTTGTAATATGATTCAGTTGTACTTTATTCATATAATTTGAGTTATGCTTTTTTTCTTTCTTTAATATGATGTTATAGAGATTTGTGTATTGTTCACATTATAAAATAATGACACCGCTTATGAAAAATTCTGCGTACGCCACTGCTCATGGGTGGGGTAGACATTTTTCAAACAACAGGAGATGGCATTTGGTTATATTACAAGGCCTATTTGCAACATAACTTGATATCTGATACTTTTCATGGAAATTAAATAAAATGATATGTTATTTTATCCACAAATATCTAGCATATTTTTCTTCAAAAAGTTAAATTCATAAGTAATAGAATATATAATCAAGCAAGAATATATAATCAAGATTATACTGCTAGAAATTTATCGTCTCTATTAGAGACTTTTAGTGTGGCCCACATATTAGGTAATAAATTATTACCTTGCCTCCCAAGTAAATAATATAACAAATAATATTCTGTAGTTATGCAGATATGGTAGTTATTTGATGAAAAGAAATGTTGTTATTAGGAACCCCTAAAGCAATTATAATATATGGAGAAGTCCCTAGGGCTAAAGTATTTGCTTAAGAGTCCCTAGCCTATCTATAATTACGCCTATGACTCCACTAGTCTGGCATTCTACTACAAGCACAGGCTAAAAGGCTTCTTGGTTTTCCGTCATAGTTTTTTCAAAGGCGATTTTCTACAATTGAATAAAAATGACTGAAGGTACGTTCCTATAAATATTATGCTGCGTAAGTTCTGTGTATATGCTTAAATTCTACATCGTGATAGCATAGCCTACCTTTAGTCGTGTTGTTCAGTGTCAAGATTGTGTTCATGACGATGCAAATCTTTTTTTTTTTTTTTTTTTTTTTTAAAACAAGAAAAGCTGCCCCACTGGAGAATGCATTGATAAGTCAAGATGTACATAGAGGGGGCATAACTGAGAGCAAAGCTGGGATAGACTAAGTCCATCCATTACAATTTGACTAGTCCAACAAAAAATGATGAGGGCTTCTCCTTAAACAGATTAACTCACAAAACAAAGAAACTAAGATAGATCAGTCAACCTGGATAAAAAATAAAGATCCTCTTTCTCACGTTGTTGACAAATCCGTCTATTTAGTTTTATATAGAATACCCGCAGTCTTTGATTTGTGGACAATGGGTTATATTCTGTTAGATGGAATTGGTTTAAAGAATCACTGACTTTTAAATTGTAATACCTGTTTTCTTATGTAAGTAACTCTCTTGTGATTCCTAAGTTGTTTATCAATTGATTGGTTTAAAGCTCTAATTTATTTTTGTCGTCTAAAGGTGTATTGGACACTTAATTTGATGGATTTTAATTGTTTCAAGTTTATAAGATAAAGATCATGAGACACAATGATATGCCTTTAAATTGAAACTATCTTTAAATAATCGTGTTTAAGTTCTATTTGCTTTACTACTGTTTAAAATTATTCTTATGATTATGAGAATCAGTTTTGGAGTTCTATAAGCATTACGCTAATTTGATTGTTGTGCCCATTTTTGATACTAATCTACATTCGTAGAAGTTTGATTATTTAAGGAAATTACTCTAAGATATCATTTTAAGTTTTCTTTTATGCGATTGTACTTAGGAGTAGCCACGGCATCTTGAGTACTTGATATAAAAAAAATGAAGTCGTTTAATCATACAAAGTTTAGAGACTAAAAATTATAATGATATCTATTTAGTTCAATTATCTCGTTAAAATGGTAACCTGGCCCTACAGTGAGGTAACTATTTTGGTGAGATTAATTGGAATGAGATTGTAAACCTTTAACTTGAAAATTATCTTATGCCCACAAGTACAGATTTATTTCTGTAAGTTTTGGTTTACTAGTCTAATAAATTAAAGTCTATGCATGGGTTGCAACCTCTGCCCACACGAGGGTCTTGAATTTACTTAGAATCGGTATTTTACGCTATTCGCCTTTGATGGATTGTACTTCATACTTTATATGTATGTTTATCCTTATTTTGCAGTCTTTACAGCTTTTCCTACCGTTATTTTTATGGGAATGCACGAATTCCAATGCTTTCTGGTGACAATTATGCTGAATGGAAGGAGAAAGTCCTTCTCACTTTAGGGTGCTCGGATTTGGATCTGGAACTTCGTGTGGAAGAACCACTTATTCCCACGGAATCAAGTACGCCAGTGGCTAAGGCTAATTATGAGAGGTGGGAACGATCCAATCGCTTAAGTTTAATGCTCATAAAAGCCCACATAAGCCAAAACATTAGCGGTTCTATCCCTAATAGCGATAAGGTCAAAGCTTACATGAAGGCAATTGATGAATAATTTGTAAGCTCTGACAAGGCATTGGCCAGCACCCTTATAAAGAGACTCTCAAATGACTTTTGACAGAAGTCGCACAGTGCGTGAGCACATTATGGAGATGGGAGACATTGCTGCTAAACTCAAGTCCCTTGAGGTTGATATGTTTGAACCATTTCTTGTATCATGTCATTCTCAACTCATTTCCTGTGGAATATGGTCCATTCAAGATTTCTTACAACACACATAAGGATAAATTGTCAATCAATGAACTTGTGACCATGTGTGTTCAAGAAGAAGAGAGGTTGAAGCATAAGAAGTCTGTAAGTGTTAATATAGTGACTCATGGTAAGAGAAATACAAAGAAGGACAAAAGTGTTCCCATGAAGAAGAAAAACACCTTTGATAAAGATGCTTGTCATTTATCTAAGAAGAAGGGACACTAGAAGAAGGATTACTTGAAATACAAGAAATGACTTGAGAAGAAAGGTAATTTTACCTTTGTATGTTATGAATCTAATTTTACTGAAGTTTATGATAATACATGGTGGATTGATTCTGGTGCTACAATTGACATTGCCAAAATCATGTAGGCTTTTCTAACTCAGAGGAAGCCGCTAGGAAGTGAACAATACGTCTATTCTGGCAATAGGATGAGTTCACGTGTGGAAGGCGTGGAGACTTATAGGCTCATTTTGAAGGATATTTTTCACTTAGATTTGAAAAATACTTTTTATATTCTAGAATATTTTAGAAATTTAATTTATCTTTCAAGACTATCAATTAGTGGATATGATTTGAATTTTCATTATCTTTCTGTGAAACTTTTGAAAGATAATAAAATTATTGGTTTTGGAAATTTGAATGAAAATTTATATGAACTTGAGCTAGACCCCACATTTGAATGCAATATTTTAACTTTAAATGACAAAGAAATTGGCACTAAGCGATGTATTATCAATGAGAAGTCATCAAGTTTTTGGCACAAGAAATTGAGACACATCTCTATTTGATAGAGTTAAAAAATTGGTTAACGATGGAGTTCTAAAAGCTCTTGATTTTTCTGACTTTGGGACTTATGTGGACTGCATAAAAGGTAAGCATAACAATAAATTAACTAAAGGTGCGAAAAGGAATTCTGAATTTCTTGAGATCATACATACAAACATCTGTGGACCTTTTCCTACTCCTTGGTTGAATGATGAGAGATATTTTATCTCATTTATTGATGACTATTCAAGATATATGTATCTTTATTTTCTGTTTCACAAATCAGAAGCATTTGATGTTTTTAAAGTTTACAAACAGAAATAGAGAAACAAACTGGGGTCCATTTGCTGAGTTCCTTGAAAGTGAAAGTATAATTTCCCAATATACCAAGCCAGGAACACCACAACAAAATGATATGGCAGAAAGAAGGAATTGAACATTAATAAACATGGTAAGAAGATAATTAGCAGATCATGTTTACCTTTATCCTTATGGAGTGAAGCCTTAAAAACTACTGTGTATATTTTATTTTGGGTTCCATCCAAGGATGTCCTCAAGACACCTTTTGAGTTATGAAAAAAAAGGAAAACCTAGTTTAAACCATTTACACGTCTAGGGATGTTCAACTAAAGTGAGAGTTATAGCCCACAACTAAAGAAGTTAGATGAAAGAACAATAAGCAGTTATTTATAAGCTATGCGGTTAACTCTAAGGTATTTAGGTTTTATTGTCCTTCTCATTCTCATAAAATTGTTAAGGCTAGAAATGCTAAATTTCTTGAGGAACATGAAGAAAAAGGGAGTGGTTTGACTCAAAAGGTGAAACTTGAAGAAATAATAGAACCACTTGTAGTACCTTTATTTATTGGGAACTTGAATGTTGCTCAGAAAAATTCTCATGAATTTTCTGAACAACAACAAATTCATGAGCTACCACCACTTGAGGAATCACATGAAGATCAACCCGTTTACCTGAACTCATTGAAGAAGTGTTTGAACTAGTAGGAGTAAGAAAACTTTCGAGAGTTCGGAAATCAACAATTTCTAGTGACTATGCTGTATATCTCCAAAAGTTTGATTATGATATTGGACTAAAAGATGATCTATGCTCGTTTTCAAAAGCCATAAGTGGAGAAAACTCCACACTTTGGTATGATGCCATGAAAGAAGAGTTAGAATCTATGTATAAAAATAAAGTATGGGATCTCGTAGAATTACCAATGGGCTCTACTATATAGGTTCCAAATGGGTCTTTAATACTAAAAGAGACTCTAATCCACATCCAATCTGCACTTAATAGTGAGTAGAAACGGTCATTGGAAGAATTGTACCCAACAAAAGTCGGGGTCGATTTCCACAGGGAGTTACATTGGGTGTTAGGAGTATACACTTGATGAAAGCAAATGGAATAACTAAATTATGCTTCCGAACAGTATGTTTTGATTTCTAATTCTAATTTTACTCTAGCAATTATACGCTAAGAAAAGAAACTAGAAGTGAATGGTTATTTTTGGTGTTTTTCCAAATAGTTAAAAAGTCTAGGGATGTGACCATAATCTAGATGTTCGCTTAATGGATTAAATATGTTAATACTTGTTTTGTTGATTGGGGTGTATTATAGTTCTTAACTCTACGTTACCCACTCAATACCTCTCGGTCAAAGAGCGATTTTGCCCAATTTAGCTTTCTCAAATCCAAATGGGTATCAAACTAAATAGTTGATATGAGCTCAAGTCTGGTTTTTACGTCTTTAGTTTTAACCCTTTAATTAGGCTAATCAAACCCTCAATTAGCCCAATTCCTTGTTAGCCATGTTATCCCATACTAGGTCCCTCTTCCTCAAATAGAGGCCAAGTCAAAAAGGCATGAATCAATATTTGCAACCATTAATTCTAAAATTAAAGCATAAATTAAGCTAAATAATTAATACTCAATCATAAACAATCATTAGTTAAGTATCCATAAGGTTTACACACTAGGGTTGGGTCACAACCCTAGTAAGAATCTAGCTACTCATAGTGACAATTGAAGAAAATAAAGAATAAATGCTTTAAACTCATAATCGAAGATTAGAATGGTAAAATATGATGTTTAATACATAAAATAATCACAAAATTCCTAACATGGAAAAATATAATGGTTACAACAGCTCAAACTTCGAAACTTGACCTAAAAATGTGAAACTTGCATACTTATAGTGACCTAAAATTCGCTGATAAAAATGACCCTCGGGAGGTTCAGCGGCTGCACAATTCCATGTGCGGTCCATAGATTGCTTCAGCTGGCAGGATCTTGGATTCTACAGCCGCACAATTCTGGATTGCAGCTACAAAGCATCTTCTGCGGCCACATAATTCTTGTGCGGTCCGCACTTCATCAAGGCTTCGGATCTTGGTCTTTTTCCCACTCTCTGAACTTTGAATCATTTGTTAGTGCAGACCTTGTTCTGGCCACACAATTCATGTGCGTTTTGCACATTGGCTAAAACTCTGCTGCGCTTTTGTACCCGATCTGCGACTGTTTCTCCCTAACGCACACACAAGTATACGCGGTCGACAAGTAATATAGGATTGTAAGTCCAGGTTATCGTACCCGCAGGGACTTAAATTAACTACTTACTGACGAATTAATATTGTTATTTAAGCAAGCAAAATTCGAATTCAATAGATGGGTTATTCTAAACTACAGCTCTAACTTATACTTAGTATTATCAAAGAACAAATTAAATGTTGTTTAATCAATGGGGACAAATATTCCAGGGTTGTGATTATTTCACCAATCCTATTGTGTTCTAATTAATTTCCCGTTCATATAATTCATGTATGGTTGCTAATTAATCGATAAACACACTCATAGCCTTCTTCCGAAGTACTATTTGCCTATTCTTAATAAAATTAACACATATATTCCTATGGAATTAATCTATCAAGAACGCAATAAAAACACGATATTCAATTAAGCATGGTGATTAAGTATATTCCTATCCTAATCACGAATCCGCCCCCCTTAAAAGGTTAAGAACATGCTTTCTTCAATTCTTCTCTAATCTAAACATAGTTTTCCCAAACATAGCATAGATAGTTGATAGAACTTAATTGATGGCCAAACAATCAAGCAATTAAGCATAGAATTGAAGAAACAACCATATAATTATGAATTATAAACAAGAAATTGTTAATTTTGAATCACAATATTCATGGCTAATCACAACCCCAGAACAAGGGTTGATTAGCCACTCATGTTCAAAACAATCAAAATATAGAGTATTGAAATAACTAAAAAAATACTAGACAAAGATGAATAACTGATGATCCAAGCTTCCGTGCGATGTTCCGTAGTGTTATTGCCTCCCAAATCACGTTCTATATCTCCCTCTTGGGTTTGGATGTGTTTATAGGAGTTGGGAAGGGGTAGGGTCGAAAATAATAGACTTCTAGACGGAATAGGATAGTTTCCCGACGTCGACGCCCTAGCTGGCGCCAGGCGCCCCCCAGGGCGCTGCGTCCAGTGGCTTCTTCTAAACTTACAGCCTCCAGCGCCATAGGTGGCGCCAGGGGCTGCCTGTGGCGCCCAATGCCTCTTCGTTTGCTTTTGTCTCGTTTTGGCTTGTTTCTTGCTCGTTTCGCCCCCAATTGCTCCCGACTTATTCCTACACATAAAAACACATTAATTTAACATGAATCGAAGGAATTAACATCCCAATTTCATAAAACAAAAGACAAATATGAGGTGATTTACATAGAAATATATATCTTTTACACCAAACATCAGCGACCGCAGATGGAATTCTGCAGTCTACTTTTTCTTCTGCGACACATAAATCCTTCTGCGGACCGCATTTCTTAAGTTTTGCACCCCTTCCTACCTTGTGAGTCGAACACTATTTTTTGAGTCGGATTTCATCATGGGAGCTCAAACTTCCAACATTCCTGCAATTTGCACACTTTCATCAATTTCGGGAACGTAAATCAATACTTTCGGACTAAAATAAAAGTAAAAAGGTATTAATAAGTAGTCAAAATCCATACTTATCAGACTCATCTGGTAACGTTGGATGATATAAAGCCAGACTTATAGCCAAGGGTTTTACTCAAAGGGAAGGCATTAATTACCACGAAACCTTCTCTCCAGTATCAAAGAAGGATTCGTTGAGAATAATCATGGTATTAGTAGCTCATCTTGATTTAGAGTTACAACAAATGGATATGAAAACAACTTTCCTGAATGGAGATCTTGAAGAGGAGGCATACATGCGCCTGAAGGATTTGTGATAAGGACAATAGTCACCTTGTTTGCAAGTTGAATAAATCCATCTATGCGCTAAAACAGGCTTCCCCTCAATGGTATATTAAATTTCATAGTATTTTTTCTTTATTTGGATTTACGGAGAACATCATTGATCAATTTATATATCTTAAGATAAGTGGGAGAAAATATATTTTACTAGTCTTATATGTGGATGACATTTTATTCAAGTAGCGATTTGGGTTGTTGCACGAGACTAAACAGTTCCTTATCTAGAATTTTGAGATGAAGGATATGGGTAAAGCCTCTTATGTCATTGACATAGAGATTCACAGAGACAGATCCCAAAGATTAATTGGACTGTCTCAAATGGCTACATTGAAAGAATTCTGGAAAGATCCGGAATGAAGAATTGTTCATCTATAGCAGCACTCATAATTAATGGTGACAAATTCTCATTGAATCAATGTCCACAAAATGCATTGAGAAAGGAGCAATGAAAGGCATTCTGTATGTTTCGCTTGTTGGGAGCCTTATGTATGCACAGGTCTGCATTAGACCTGATATTGCCTTTGCGCTAAGAATGCTTGGCAGATATCAAAGTAACCTTGGTCTTGACAATTGAAAAGCTGGTAAAAGGGGTTTGAGATATTTTCAAGGAACCAAGGATTTTAAGCTCACAACCAATACTCTGACTCACAGGAGGTAATTGAATATTCAAACTCTAATTGGGTGGATGCAAAGACACTGGTAAATCTACTTAAGGAAACAACTTTCCTTCTTGCTGGAGGTGTTGTATCTTAGAGAAGTGACAAGTAGAAAATTGTTGCGACATCCACTATGGAAGATGAATTTATAGCATGTTATGGAGCTACATCACAGGCGTTATGGTCGAAGAACTTTATTTCCAGCCTTAGGATTGTCGATTCAATTTCAAGGCCATTGAAAATCTTCCGTGACAATTCAGTTGCAGTTTTCTTTTTTAAGAATAATAAAAGTGGCAGCCAAAGCAAACATATCGACATAAAGTATTTGATGGTTAGAGACTTTATCAAGAAGCAAGATGTGTGTTTTGAGCATGTCAGTACTACTTTGATGTTTGCTGATCCTATGACTAAAGTTCTGCAGACTAATATTTTCAAGGATCATGTATATGGGACTTAGTAGCTCAATTTAGTCTTGCTTTTCTCTTTAGTAGTTTGTCTAAACATTATGTTTATTTTGATATACACGAAAGTGCACACTTGGTATTCCATGTATTATTTTATGATCATTGGATCAATAAAGTTGGACTCTGAATGACTTATATTAAGTTAATTCATAAAGTTGTTGACACTTTGTTAGAATATATTGTACATTGTAATACATGGAATGAATTGTTTGTTTAAGAGCGTAACCGCCATGATTCATATAATGATATGTTCTAGTTAAAGTGATTTTTGCGTAACTTTTAGTTGAGTAATAAAGTCTATGGCCATATTATTTTGTTTATCTCTCATAAAGGATTATCTGATTTTAATATGTGGGCCAAGTGGGCGAATGTTAGAAATTTACTGTCTCTTCTATAGACTTCTAGTGTAACCCACATATTGGGTAATAAATTATTTACCTTGTCTCTCAAGTAAATAATATATTAGATAATATTCTGTAGTTATGCATATACAGTAGTTTCTTTGATAGAAAGAAACATTTTTATTAGGAGTCTCTATGGCAATTATAATTTATGGAGAAATCCCTAGGGCTAAAGTATTTGCCTAAGAGTCTCTAGCCTACCTATAAATACGCATGTGACTCCATCGGTCTGGCATTCTACGATAGGCCCATGCTAGAAGGCTTCTTGGTTTTCCGTCATAGTTTTTTCAAAGGCGATTCTCTACGACACTTGAACAGCAATGGTTGAAGGTACGTTCCTACTAATATTCCGCTGCGTAAGCTCTATGTATATGCTTAAATTCTACATATACTGCATCAAAATCTTGTAAATTAAATTGTTTTCTAAGCGTCAGAAATAATCATCAACAGCATCGTATTCAATTTTTATTTTTTGTAAGTTATTTGGCCTTAAAGAATTTCTACTCACAATATTTTTTCCCATTCCAGGTGTTCACATGGTGTAAATATAGTATGGGTGATAGAGACTTTAGACGTCGTACGTATAGAGTTGAAAAAATAGGTCCTAAAAAGTATTGGAAAATTAGTGGTATCTTAATGGAGAAAATCCATCATTGGCTTGGAATTGAAATATTATTTTTATATTTACTTAATATTTAGTAAATTATTTTATCTTATATGTAATGGAGTCAAACTAGTCGTTAGCTAGTCATTGGAGTACGCCTAATTTTATTCATCACTATTTGTGCGAAATATTCTTAAGGATAGTATCCTTGACATGTCTCAAGTTTTATTAATTTTTATTCTCCATAATCACAAATTTTCCAATAAAAAGTATATTCTAACTCTATCTATACTTGTTTTTTTGCGCGCACACGGCTCTCCTAAACCAACAAGCTCATAATTGGATCTGATTCTACTAAACCACCAGTATTAGCTACGCTATGGATAGAAATTAAACTATGAAAAGATGGGGGAGAATAATGTAAAAGAATTCAGCCAAATAGTTATTTATCTAATTTTTTAAATTAAAAATAACCGTCAAATATATAATATATATAAAATTCATATATAATTTATTATATAGGAATTTATCTAATTTTTTAAATTAAAAATAACCGTCAAACCATAGCCTAAACATCTTCTCTTGAATTAATTTGACATCTTTTTGTGTTTAAAAAGCTAGCTGGGTTCTTCTTTCACAACACCTAAGAATATATAGCTTTTCTCTAAACATAGAAAGGACATCAATTCAATTAGAGTAAAAATAGTAAGTACTTTAGAAATATCGAACGAAATTATTCTGTCACTCTGAAGATTATTACCTCCTACATGTCTTTGTCCTACTCAGTCGGGAAAAATATTTTTATGTTAATATAATAGATGTGAATCCCGATAGTTTCTTTGTACATTCTTTTTTATATGGTGGATCTACTTAATAGAAATTCTATCTCCCCCAATAATCCTACTTATGTGGAGCGTGTCAATACTAAAAAAATTACTATATAAAGTTGAGTTCATAAAAGTGCACGTATCCATGTAAAAAAGCTTCTCTAGAACAATATATTTTGATACTTATAATAAGCCATATTTAGAAGGGAATATCTTATTACTTATTTTTTCTTTTCTTTATTAATTCTTGTATATGAGCTGAAAATTGGATAAGATATGAATAATGATTGACCTTGTTTTCAAGTGGGGCAGGACAAATAGATTTGATTCCCCCAAGTCTCATTTAAAAGGGATTGACCCAAGACTTTTTTCTATAGTAAAGATGCTTCAATTTCTTTTGCAATAAACATTCAATGCAAATAGATGTGTCACTCCCAATGCTTTGTTTAGTGGCATGAGACTTTTATTTTTCTTTTCCATTTATTTTGAGGCACTTTTTAGTTACATAGATTTGATCAACATTCCATTTACCCGATTCTTTTAATAAAAGAGTCAGTATTTCCAAGGATTTATCTTCTTCTTTTTATCATGTCCTCGGCCGACTAATTTAGATTAACGGGACTGTAGTAGGATTCACATTGAATTCGAACCAGTATAAAAATATGAGTATCTTTAATTTTTGCATTTTATTGCTTTCGTTTATATTTCATCTTTATTTTCAATCGACTAATTGGTAAACTAGTCAATATTTAGGATAGAAAAAGAAAAATTGGCAATTCAACCTCCCCTCTTGTACTTTCACTACTAGATGTTGTGCTATTCAGGAATGAAAAAGGGGTTGTGCTTGAACAAAAAATTCTCCACGATTGGAAACCATCACTTTTCCATTACTGTAAAAAGTATGAACACTCTGAGGATGTCTGCAGAAAAAAGAATCCTCCAAAACCTGTTGATAAAACACAGGAGGAAAGGGTGCTGATGACAAGCAAAAGAAGAAAGAAAAGGATAAGCATGATAAAATTCATGAAAAAGAGACAGTGAAATCTGCAAACAAAGATAACAACTACAAGCTGGATCACTCCTTTAAAGACAAGGAAAGCTTAGATCATAAGCTCTTATGAAGTTTATTATGTTCCTCTCCAAATACAGTTTGCTATTTCCTTTATGTATGCATTTAACACTAAGGAAGAGAGGAAGAGCTTATGGAATTGGTTATTTAGGAAAGATTTAGAGTGTAGCTTGCCTTGGCTAATTACAGGTGACTTCAACTCAGTACTAAACATGAAAGACATGATAGGGGGTAATCCAGTTACATGGGCATGAGTAGGAGACTTTAACAATTGCATGGAGAATATGGCTTCTTAGAACTGCCTTACCGGGGCAGTAAATATACCTGGAATGATAGACATTATGGGAAAAGAATATATTCCAAAATAGACTGGACTTTCATCAATAGGGAATGGCTAGATCTTATGCCCTCATGTAAAGCCAAGCTCCTACATGAAGGTATAAGTGATCACTGTCCTATAAAGATAACTCTATCAGATGAAGTTCCTAGGATCAAAAGATCATTCAAATATTGCAAGGCTTTGGCACAACATTCTCAGTTCAATCAAATAGTAGCAGATTCATAGAGAACACATATTGAAGGATGCAATATGTTTCAGGTTGTTAAAAACTGATGTCACGACCTAAAATTCTTCGTTAGGAATCATGATGGCACCATCTCTAAGGCTAGGTAAGCCTAACACATAGTGAGTTATATAAAAGATTTAAACCAGAACTGAACATTTCCTATACAAAACTAACAACAATCAATAGATGCACAATATCCCAAAACTGGTAGTACAAGTCATAAGCTCTACTGAGTTTGCTAGAAAGTCTCTAAGTACAACTATTCCAGAATAGAAATAAGCAGTACAAAGTTAAACCGTAGAAGGTGATTCCAAGGCCCGCGAATGCGATGGCATGTATACCTTGAAGTCTCCGCCGCAACTCACAACCAGCTAACTAATGACCTGCGCGCTTTGAAGTACCTGGATCTGCATAAAAATATGCAGCAAGCGTAGCATGAGTACACCACAGCGGTACCGAGTAAGTAACAAGACTAACTTCGGTGGCGTAGTGACGAGAAACAGTTAAGACACCTACTAAACATAATAACCTGTACGAGTATGAATGCAAAACGAACATGGGATGATATTAATATAAAGCTAAGCATGGCAAAAACGACAAATAATACTTGTAAAAGAAAACTAGAAGCAAGAAGGAGCAGACAGGTAATAGTGATGTAGAGTAACCTGAACAAAGTTAAAGTATGGCGAAACCAAGTAAGGAAAAATAGGTAACAACCCAATGAACAACCGCTTTCATACAATATTTATACAAGAATTTTCCCGAGATATCACACCTCATAACCACAATTCGAGGGTCCCAAGTCACGAACCATAATCACTTGACATCTTGTGCCCACATTACAAATCACAACCGCATGAACAACTTACGTGCTATATTGACAACTCACGTGTCAATACCATTAGTACCTCATATCTACACGAACAACTCACGTGCTAAGAGAATGACAATATCCCAGATCCGCATGGACAACTTACGTGCTTGTATAGCCGCACGGACAACTCACGCACTGAAGGAAGGTATACAAGAATATCAATAAATATCAAGGTTCATCTTCGTAAACCGATATGAGTGATTATTGTGTGTATGCTTGTGCAAGTGTTCTATCACAACTCGAGTCAACAAGTAAGAGCAGAGACAACGAACGACACATAGGAAGCAACACAACAAAACGTAAAATGTATGACTCACACAAGGTAGGTACACCACTACACAAATATCATCAATAACAATTCCCCCAGGCCATCACAAGTCATCACAAATAGTCCCCGACATTCCCCCCTTTTTCTCGCCTTGTGCGCAACAATAAAGTAAATGCCTGCCTTGTCTCGCCACACATGCATAATAATATTCCCGCCTTGTCTCGCTACATGCGCAAACCTACATATATAGCCCACCTTGTCATGCCACAAGTGCAATATCAATAACAACAATAGCATGGACAAATCACGTCTGAACACCCCAATAATCCTCTCAACAATATCACATGTGCCAAAGACATAACAACACAATACCACTCACACCATATGTGCCCATATGCCACATCATTTCATCGAAATAATTCCAATACTACAATCACACATAGCGCTCGGCTCAACAACAATGATAACACGGGAGTACGACAATTAAATCAACACAAGAATTACTAAACATCAAGAATGAAAGAAAGAGCTCACAATGAAAGACATAACAAGTAATAATGGTTTCAAACAAGAATAACTCAACAATGAGAGAGATAGTGTGTAACAACGATCTCAAATAAGAGTAACGCAACAATAGAAGAGATAACAAGTAACAATTATTTCAAATAAGAATAACTCAATAATAAGAGAGCTAACATGTAATAATGTTTTCAAATAAGAATAACTCAACAAAAGAGATATAACATGTAACAACGATTTCAAGTAAGGATAGATCATAATGGACGAGATAACATGTAACAATGACTTCAAGTAAGGATAAGTCACAACAGAAGAGATAACATATAACAATGACTTAAAAATAAGGATAAGTCAACTATGAAGAGATAACAATAACTTTGATTAAGGATAATCAACTACGCAAGAGATAACATTGCAATGAAAAAGGCAACAACTTCAATTATGGCATATAAGAGTATATTTGACAATAAAGGGTAGAACATGAATCAATAAACTTCAAATAAGACATGCAAAGGTAAACTTAGAAATGGAGGATATAACATGATAAGACAACTTCATTTTAGTGTACATAAGAACCTAAGAGTCTAAACCGTTTAGATTTCTACATATAAGCTGTGTACAGACTCATTACCCCGTGTACACGTCTTTCATGTAGTTCAAATAGTGCAAACAAACCAATCCCTACGGGGTAGTTCTCCCACATAATTTAGGCAAGATACGTAAATCAAAAGCCCTTAATCAACACTCTAAAAAAAGCTTTTCCTTTATAATTCACCTCCACTTGGCTCAAATCTAACCAAAATCGACTCAATAACATCAAATAATGCAAGACAAATCAATTCCAATAAATAAAGCTATAATCTTTGAATTTTTTTTCAAAAGTCAACCTTGCGATTGACTGGTCAAAATTCGGGTCCAAGGGTAGATTTTGACTACCCATAACCCCACGAGTCCATACATATGTTTTGTTTCAAAATACGAGTCGAATCGAGTCTCAAAATTTCACTTTAATTCTCATAATTTTGACATTAAAACTCACATATAATCATGAAAAATAGTTGAAAATTGAATAAAATCACTTACCTAATGATTGTATATGAAAGTCCTACTTCAAAATTGCCTCCTACCGAGTCTAAAGTTCAATGATGTGAAAATAAGACTAAAATCCCATTCCTCAACTTTTATGTCCAGGCGCAAGTGTCGCAATTGCGACCTGGGGTTCGCATTTGCAAACGCTGCAAATGCAAGAAAATTATTACAAATGCAGATTGTCTGATCACAAATGCGAAGAAGCTTACCCAAGCCCCCCATCGCAAATGCGAACTCTGGGTTCACAAATACGAACCTAGGAGGCTACAACCTAATATCGCAATTGCGATCCGTATCTTGCAAATGCCAGACCCGAGGTATCTGTGCAAAACCAACAGAACTTAAACTATATCAACCACTTCGCAATGCGTTCGAAACTCACCCGAGCCCTCGAGACTCCAAACCAAACATCAATACAAGTTTAAAAACATAACATGAACTTGCTCGCACGACCAAATCATCAAAATAACATCCGAAACCATGAATAGGACCTCCAAAACACATGAAATCAACATGAAACTCAAGAATTTCTAAAAACACAACCGCGCACCAGATTCCTATGAAATCAACCCGGAATGATGCCAAACTTTGCGGATAAGTTCCAAAATGATAAAATGGACCTATTCCAAGTAAAATCCAAACACGATAGTTATGAAGTCAACCCACAGTCAAAGTTATCAAAATTCTAAGCATTTAGATTTCCAACTTTAGGCAAAACAACAAAAATCAACCTACGAACCTCCGAATTCGATTCCGGGAATACGCCCAAGTCCAAAATCATGGTACAATCTATTGGAGTCATCAAAATTATCATTCTGGGGACGTTTCCAGCAAAGTCAAATCTCGGTCAATATTTTCACCTTTCGCTTCTAAAGTGAGAATTACCCATCCAAATTCATCCCAAAAACATCCAAAAATCAAATCCAACCATGCACGCAAGTCATAATACACAATATGAAGCCACTCGAGACCTCGAACCACTGAACGGATCGCTAATGCTCCAAACGACCGATATGTCATTACAACTGAAACTACTGAAAAGGAAGCTTAAGGAACTTAACAGTCAGTATTTCAGCAATATTGAGCAAATAGCTAAAGTTGATAGACAAGATTTGAAGTAGGTGCAGGAGATGTTGCAGGCTGATCGTAGCAATCCTAACATTTAACAGGAAAAACATGAAAACATTAGAAGTTTAGAGAATCTTTTTACTTAGCAGTAACGTTCCTATAACAGAAAAGTAAAGATACATGGATAAGTGTCACAACCCAATTTTCACTGTAGGCAGTGCTGACGCCTAACGTTGCCATTAGGCAAGCCAACGGTGAACTATCCATTTAACTATTCATTGTATTACTATTATATCAAGGCTTTTATTAAATAAGGAAATTAATGCTTAGAAAATCGTGGATATACAAAATCTTAGTAAAACATAAAATAAGAAGGTTACAATATTTGGCAAGTCCATAAACATCTACTAGAAGATCCCAAAATCCGGTGTTACAAGTGCATAAGCATCTACTAGAACAATACAACACTACCAAAATATCCGTCTGGAATATAAAATAGACAGGATAAAATAGTGGATATGATGGAGACTCCATGTGCTGCGGATCGTACCGTGGAATGCAGCTCACTGAAAAGTTCCCACAGCAGCTACGCCAATGCGCCAAGATAACCACCAAATGTACATGTTTATGTTCAGTTCATAAGTATAGTATGAGTACGTAAATCAACGCATACACAATAAGTATCTAGCCTAACCCCAAAGAAGTAGTAACTACGAGTCGACATCGACACTTATTAGCGGTCCAATAAATCAGATGTAATAAAAATACATAGGTATGAGGCATGACAGATAAAATAGTGAGAACAAATATAAGTACATAATGCAATCCTTGACTAAAAAAAAACATGAAGTCCTCATATACCGGGTACTTCCTCAAATGGAATACATAATGGTCAACAACGAATAAATGGTCACATCTCAAGTCAGGAAAAACTCACGGGTACATTGACTTCATATCAAATATTATGCACGATTCCGCCGAGGCGAGCGGCCCAATCCCACAAGAGTAAAGGCACGAGTTCCTATCATGGGGTACGGCCCGATCCTTGCTGAAGTCATTCAGCCCGATCCCATAATCGTCTACACTGCCGAGGGTCGACCGGCACGAACCATAGATGCATCTCATAATACTGCCAAGGTCGTACAGCCCTATCCATAATAGTAATGCTGATGTGTTCAGCCCGATCCCATAGGAATAATTAAACTTGGCAGGTCATTGGCCCCACTTACGAATATATGTATGAGTTGTGAAGTTCAAGAAACTTTCGGACAAAAATGTACAACACGATAGAAATCCGTAAAAGAAAGTGTAATTTCTACTGCTAGTCAAGTAACTCACCAAATATCTAAAATTGCAAGTCCGTTTACGCAAGTCTAGTCTCAGGCAAAAATGTAAATTAAAGTAATTAACACAAGCAAGAATAACTCAAATATTCTAATTAAAGCATGGGGTAAATCTAAATCTACCCAGTCCTAATTAGGAATTCTAGCGTATGCACGGACACTCGTCACCTCATACATGCGTAGCCCCCACAACATGTAGCACGTCGAAAATATAACACCTATGGGGTAAATGCCCCCTCACAAGATTAGACAGGAGACTTACCTTGCCACCAAATTCGATAACCGGCACTAACGCCTGTCTAACTCCTCAAACCAATGTCATACGATCCGAAACTAGTCAAACAAAGTGTAAACCAATCAAAACATACTCAAAAACTCGTTATTTAAAATTCTATAACAATTCCCAACTCCACTCAAAAAGTCAACAAAGTCAATCCCGAGCCCACATACCCGTATTCCGAAAATTATTAAAAATAAATATTACCCATAACTTATATAGTCTATATCCATTAAATCATCAAATTTCGTCCATGAATTGACCCTCAAATCAAGGATTTATCATTTCTCAATTTTGGGGCTCAAAACCCCAATTTTTACAATCCAAATATGGATAAAAATAATAACCAACAGAAATAATCATGTGAAAGCATCAAAATAAAGGTATATATTTACCCCCTTGTTTATTCGAGAACAACACCGCGAAAATCACCTCAAACAGAGCTCTAGAACTAATGTTATGCTCAATATACCAAAATACTCGATTTAAAACACTGCCTAGTGATTTTTATCCATCGCCTTCGCGGAACGCAAAGAGCAATTTTTCATGTTGACCAGTCAATCTAAAATTCCTTCTATGCATTCACGAGACCTCCCTTGCGTTAGACAGACCTCCATAGCAATTCTTGTTGCTATGGCTCCTTAATTACGATACGGATCTAATGGTTTAATCTTATCATAAATCAAATATCATTTATAAATATGCTACCCTTTATGCCAAAAGAAACAACACCAAAACATCAAATAAGAGCGTGACTCAATCAAAACCCATATGAAACTCATCGGAATTTAACCAAAACTTGCGAACAAGTGCAAAATCATCATACAAACCTGATGAAACTTTTAAATCATGACTCCGAACTTGTTATGTCCACTATTTGACAGTGGTCAACTCATTTTCTTAAACTTAACTAATATGCAACATAAGTGTCCGAATCACTCTTAAACAATCCGGATCGTGACCAAACTTCACACACAAGTTCCAATCAATAAAATAAACCTATCCAAGGTCTCGAAATACCACCCAAAGTCCGATAACAGCAAAGTACACTCTTAGTCAAACTTAGAAAATTTCAAACCTTCAAAATGCAAACTTCTGATGATAAGCACCGAATCGCTCTCGAACCATCTGATACTCAACCCAAACATACGCTCAAGTCCAAAATAACCTTATGAACCTATAGGAACCTTCAAATCCCGATTTCGAAGTCGTTAGCCGAAAGTGAAACCTTGGTCAATTCTTCAAACTTGACGCTTCTGAATTGAGAATTATTCTTCCCAATCAACTCCGAACTCCCCGAAAACCAAAACCAACAACATGTGCAAGTCATAATACATAAAGTGAAGCTACTCAGGGCCTCAAATTGCAGAACGACGCGTCAGGGTTCAAAATGACCGATTGGGTCGTTACAATAAGATTGGGAGATGATAACACGGGGTATTTCTACTCAGTAATAAGACACAGAAGACTCAAGCTAGCTACTATTTAATTGAATGATGACCAAGGGGTATGGTAGACTGGGTCTAGGGAAATTGTACATTTATTTTTGAACTACTATCAGGAGTTGCTTGGGCAAAAGGCCTGTCTTAGGAGGAGAGCATTTAAAGGCTTCATACCAAATGGCCCCTTATTAACAAAGAATTGCAGATGAAGCTACTGCAACCTATGGAGGAGAGGGACGTTAAGAAGGCATTTTTCTAGATTGATAGCAACAAAAGTCCACGCCCTGATGTGTATAGTAGTGGATTCTTTAAAGCTACCTGGCACATTCTAGGCAGTGATATCACTGAGGCTATTCTGGCTCTTTTTTTAGGTATGGAAGGTTGTTAAAGCAGATTAATTCCATTAGTGCGGATATATGCTCTTAAGAGTAATGCATGACTACTGCTAAATCGATTAGCACAACATATCAAGAATAAATTAACATGTCTAAATAAGGAATCATCAGCCTAGGCATGATTTCTATCGTGAATGAGAATCCAACTACTCATTCAAAAGTTAAAATATGTCATAAATAGAGCATGTAATACATTATGCAAAGGAATAGCCAGTCATGATCAACAAGGCACCACAAGCCTTAACATATCTTGTAACATGATTATGGGAGCTCATGTAGTCATACCGACGATTAAAACATGTCATAAATAGCTAACATTATCAAATCAAGAAGCCTAACATCTACCCCGAGCATGAATAAACTATGGCACTCGCATATATGCTCATTTTCTCGCATAAACGTCACCCCTAACACATAAAACAGATCTTATCCAAGGTTACTTCTTAGAAAATATTCCCTCAAGTCAAGATTAAGTATGATACTTACCTTATCCGGGCTAGTCTACTACCCAAAATCATGCCTTTTCTTATGTTCTAGACCTCCAATTTCCCAAAACCTAGCCAAATATCATTCACAGAAGTCAAACAATGCTAAAGGAAGCAATTTCAATCAATAATTGATCTTTGAAGAAATCCCAAAATGTCAACAAAAGTAAACCTGATGCCACATAGTCAAAACCCGCAAATAAGACCAATCCAGATTACCCATAGCCCCATGAGTCAGATATGGTGATTAGTTCTCAAATTTTGGTCCAAATCGATATTCAGAACCTCAAAATACACTATCTTAAGTTGTAGGCAAAACCCCCAAATTTTACTTTTTAATTTCATGTTTTAGGTGTAGAAGTTCATGGGAAATCAAGATATCTAATAAAAACCAAGTAAAAATTACTGACCATCAAGCTTGGGGTGAAATTCCTCTCATATATTACCTTCGTCCGCTGTCCAAAACTTAAATAATAAAAATGAGCAAATTCCCGAAATTCTTGACATAAAATACCCATGATAGCCAGTTCTTCTTCAAGGTCGCGGCCATCAACTTTGCGATCATCGATTCATAAGTGCCCAGCTTGCTTACTTTCTTCGAGATTGCAAAACAACTAACGCGATTGTGATGCCTAAAATACCCCAACCAGACTTCCTTTTATGCGATCACGAGCCATCCCACATGATCGGGATTAACAACACGCCCCTGACCCATCTCCTCTTCACGAGCGCAATACCCTTTATGCGATGTGATGCAGAACCTCCAGCTCTCTTTTCCCGCTTCCAATTTCCCTTCCACGATCACGATTCATAATTCTATTGTCAAAAATTTTACTACATTGATTCGAAAGCACAACAAAATTTACCAGAGGTCCCCAGGACTCTGTCCAATCATCCTAACAAGTCCGTATACCCTGTACGAACTTTTCCAAAAGCTCAAAACACAAATAACAACATCAAAATTAAGAATCAAAGATCAATCCAAATTACCAAACACTCTTAAGTTCATGAATTTCAACTTTCAGCTAGAAGTGCCAAATCAACCTCCATCACCTGAGACCCAAACTGAACACACATACAAATCCACAATCATCATACGAACTTATTGGAACCTTCAAATCATGAATTCGATCTTTTTTACCTATAATATTTACTTTGGTCCACTTTTCTAAACTTAAAGCCTCTAGTTGCCTAGTAACTATTTCGAATCACCCCCGAACCTCTCGGAACTCGAACCAACCATATATGCAAGTCATAAAACATTATATGAACCTACTCAAGGCCTCCAATCACAGAATGAGATGCTAGAAATCAAAGCGACTGGTTGGTTCGTTACATTTTTTTCCACTCAAACATATGTTCATCCTCAAACATTCCAAGAATCATTCTGAAAGCCATCAAATAACTATATACCCTTATCACACACATTCCCATGAGTAATATCATGTCACATCCACCCGTACAAATCTATCAACACATCTTAACTGAAGATTCTTCTTCTGTTCGCCACTTATAAGCCTTTAAACCCAACCTTAATACCCGAATCTTCCCGACTCCTGTACATATCCATTGTATCCATCCCAATAACCTTTTTCATGCCATAAATTTACTTCCAAGATGTAACTACGTTATATATCCCATAACCCATATACCCATAGCATATCTTTTGACCGCAATAACTGCTCATTGCCAAATCCAGCAACCATAAAATACCACATCTGAAATAGATCCTTGTTCCAAGCCTTCACCACCCAACAAATAATAAAAGAAACATGTAGAAACTCATAACTACCCATCATATCAACAAGTTATGAATTTCCTCTTGTCCGATAAGGACCATTGCCTGTTCTAGGCTGCCTAAAAGTATTCTTCTTCCAAATACATCTTATCCAAATCTGATCCTACTGATTCTAGTTTTGTTAGATTTATCTCATATAGTACAAGCTACCTGATCCATAAGTCACACTAAACTCCACGTAGGACCTTAACTGTTATTGTTTATGCACAATTCAAGAAATAACCCAAACATGACGTGCTGTTGAAAAGCAATTTATTATCCAATGATCCCCTATGAGTATCTATACAACTTACTCCATCTGTCCGCTATGCCACAGTTAAGCAAACACAAAAAACTAAACTTGTACACCTAAATCATGTACAATAACTGCCAAAATCACATGGTGAGCTATCACTCTATCAAATCCGATGGTAGAAAGTATCCTATATAACTATAACCCTTACCAGATGACATATCCATATGACATCTTGTGATGTATGAGCAATCTGACATGACATAGAATACACCTCCTCAATAGTCCTACCAGTAGACACCCAAACTAATTCCACATTCTTCTGAAGTAGGTAATAAGCCTTCCATAAGTTCATAACGACCTATTCTGACTCCTACTTTTGGACACATATTTAGTATCTAAACCTCCTATCTCAATATTGAATGTGGAAATGAAACTCATTTCCAACCCAACTATCACAAGTCACATCTTGAATCCTTTTCCTTTATCTTTTCCATTTGTGTCAGTCACCCATGATCCACTATAACTTCATGGAATCCAATGCATCGAACATACAAATCTCTGAGTCTCTAAAGTCCTTACTTAACTTGTTGATCACCCCAATACAAAAGTAATTCCAACAACCCCTTGCATCACAATCCTGAAACCAAGATCTCCAAGAAGGTTATATCACCACACTTAGGCAGATTACAACACATCAAATACCATAAACCACGAGCTCTGCCAAACACAAATCTTCTCAAGTCACCCATCCTAGACACATATGATCTGACCATTAATACACTTTTACTGACCACAACAAAAGAGATAGTGTTAACTCTAGAAAGCCAATCTCTATACCTCATAAGTGCAAGATTCCTTATCCGAGTGACCTTTACATACCTACTCAAATTTGAAGTCACACTTGCAAGCATCAATCCTTCCATATCAGGCTACTAGAATATGAACCTCAATGACTGATAATGACAAAATTGTCGTAGCGCTTAGTCGACTTCTCCATAAATACCATCAACAAGTATCCTCTACGACCCACTCCTTTTCTTGGTGATACTAAAATTAGCACTACTATAATTCTCAAGTAACTCGATTCATTTGTGTTATCTCTGATTCCAATTCTTCTGCCCAAAGATGAATTGCGACCTTTGCAAAGCAATCCAAACCTCACGCAACTGACCACATCTACGGTGATGCCAATCTGAGTATAATAATCCCATTATCAACTTCAAGTCACAAGTAGGATAGTCCTTAAGCCCTTAAAACTGACTTACACATTAAACAAACCATTAAAACTGAGTCTCTCTGAGCCAACCAAGTCACACAGACTGCCTAACCCAAGGGATTTACCACAAAAGTGCATGTACTACCTTATCATACCAAAGAGTCGATCATCTTTATCATTATACCAGTCCAAGTTACTACTATGATGACCCAACTTCTTCATATTATTGTTGACCCACTTTTAAGACATCACTTTCTCTTACAACACACTGTAATCTTCAACTAAATCTCGCACCAAGTAATCTCAACATAGGACTATGTCATTCCAATATCCATAAGCCACTTCATTCTCTTTCATGCACCCAAAAAGCCCCTCAAACCAAAAGATTTGGTCTAAAGAGCCCCTCAATGAATCCGAAATTATTTCTTTCATCCCTCCAATGCTGCATTTTAGAATTAATAATGACATAAAAGTACTCCAAGTCCCTATCATAAATCCAATACTAGCCTCAAGTTCTTAACCAAACAAAGTACCCTGTAAATCCTTATGTATCACATCTTGAAACGTGAGCCCACTAGAACTATTCTCGAGATTCACCCACTATGCCCTAGTCTGTGATGCATAGCTAAACATGCCAAACGACTTGTGCTCTATTAGCACTTGAATTCTCCAAATAGAACAACTTCATCCTTAGACATTCGAGTGATCCTTTTCTCCTCTCACACTATATCCACAAAGAATACCAAACTTGAGTCGTTAAACAATCTCCACATATCAATGAAATGTAGTACGTCACGCCTCCAGCAAATTCCTTGCACAAATCATCCTCGATGCCACACTTCTCAAGTCATAGCTAATCCATAAGCATACCTTATTCTAATAGCAACGACAAAACATGCTCATATGATGCAATCGTCAACGGTAGACTCATGCACTTGGCTCAAATCCATAATCACATTATCTGAGAACCTATGATAATTTCTCCTCCTTAACTACCACGACCCTGCACTGTTACTCAGCAAAATTTCTCCTAAGCTCATGTAGTACTGGTCATAACACATTCCAGATTACCTGCTAGATGCATACTTATTCTCGTGACAGTCGTGTCATCTTCCTCAAGCGATGCAAACTCTCATCGTAACACATACATTCCATTGGATTAAAAGAAAACTCTTCATAAGAACCCCTCAATAAGTCATACAACCTCAAATCTTCTCACAAGAGATAAGCCACCTATTTATCCCCAATGCAATATCATTCAATGACTCTTACTATGGTTATAACCTCTAATACATTGATCCTTCCGAGTATACAGTCGTCCAGAAGCTGTAAGAATCCATTTCATTCCACTAATGAACAACTAAAAGTCCCATCAATACATCCATATGTTAAGATTGTACTGCACACCGAGATGATAATCAATCCTCCATATTCCCTTTGCATCTCAAGCGGATCCTTCTCGCTACATCAAAGCCCTTTAAGTGTAATCCTTAGACATATAACACGTATTCAAGGAATCCTCATTAACTCTGTCACTTCACTTTAGGAACATCTTCTACATTTTATTTCAAGGCTTTAGAAGCAACCACTCAAATTCGGAGCAACCAACGGTGAAAACATATCTATCTTATCGCTCACTATATCATCACTCCCACTTCTAGGGACACTATTGGACAGAAGAGTCCAAAATTACATGCTCACTTGCTTGTGTCCCTTGCTATACTTGTCCACAAGTCCTTTAGATTGACCTACCCACACATCACCAGAAAATATGTCATACCACATCGCGGCATCATCACAAGTTGCTGGTGCCCAACTGATATCGAGTTCACAACATTGCATACTAACGAATAGAACGTAATCAAAGATTTATACTTCAAGCTAAAACAAAGTTATACGATAAGGAAAGAAAGAAAGGAAAGTTTCCTATCCCTTGGAAGATAAGTATGAATGTTATCTTACCGATCCGCAATGCTCCACTAGATATTTGCTCATGACTTGTATAACCTATGAACCTAGGGCTCTGATACTAACTAGTCACGATTCAAAATCTTACCAAGTCGAGATGACACATAACCCAACCCTCTAGGTAAGCTAACAAAGATATAACATTGTTTGAGCTGAAGATCATCAAGTAAATAATATAATAAGAATACCAAACTCAATACAACTAGCCCTAAGAGCTGGTAGTACAATTCATGAGCCACTAAGATTAAGGAATACAATATTGGGTCAAAGAAAATACATCATATGTTTGGAATATATATGAATAGGAATGTCCTAAACTACCACGAACAAAATGGTAACTTGCAACTGGAATACTAATACATCGATAGTGCTAGCCTCCAGCTTCCACAACAGCTTAGCTATGAAATCTGCATGCAAGGTGCAGCAAGAGTACAAGGGACCCCATGTACTCAGTAAGTACAAAAACTAGCCTCAACGAAGTAGTGACGAGATTTAATCAAAAGGTACTCATTTTATATAACTCGTGCGGCTCATCAGCATAAACAATGACAGAGAAATATCCAAGAACCAACCAATGAACTTCAGGTATCAATAATAAGGTTCTCAATCAATGATAAAGGTAATAAGCATGCTTTTCCAAATAACCAGGTCAAAAGCATATACCATTGTACCAAATTCACATACAACGGAGATGTGCATCAAACAACATTTACTCGAATACTTTTACATGAATGTAAAGTGTCTGTGCTGTAAAAATACCAATTTTTACATCAGTTCTCAATACTATTTATATAAATACTGTTACATGGTTCTAAAATGTCAATACATGATGAAGACTCAATATGTTTATAAATCCACTACTCTCCAAGTATCCACAATTCACAGCAAGTTCGAAACATAAGTAAAAATACATGAATGTGCATACATTTACATGAGTTAGAATGCCAATGTATGCTCAAGACTCAACCACAACCAATATCCAACATATCCCCTATGCTCCAACATAATCCATTACACCCCATATGTTACAACACGATACACGCATCACCTACTCTCATAGGGCCAAATGTAACATGGGTAATCACATAACTCTAGAGGGACATATCTATATCCAAGCGCCAACACTGAGATCCATCATGCTATAACATATCAACATAATATTATTATGGTGTTCAACTCGATCTAATCACAATACAATAGTTAGTCTCACGGACAACTCAGCTCCTATAGCTATATCCATATGCAGAGATACACAAATGAGTGTGAGATAATATATGTATGGTGCACAAGGACATAAGAAATAAACATGTGGATGTATTCTCTTAAGATTAATGCATGACAATGGCTAAATCAATTAGCTCAACATATCAAGAATAAATTATCATGTCTAAATAAGAAAGCCTTAGCCTGGGCTTGATTTCTAGCATGAATAAGGATGTCCAAGTAGTAATTCAACACTTAAAAAATGTTATGAATAGAGCATGTAACACATCGTGTCAAAAGAATAGCCGGTTATGATCGACAAGGCACCTCGAGGTTAAGCAAGATACTTACCTTATCCAAGCCGAGGTTATCCAACACTTAGTAAATAGCATATAAGGTTATTTCTTAGAAAACATTCCCTCAAACCGAGGTTAAGCAAGATACTTACCTTATCCAAGCTAGTCTTAAACCCAAATTGACGCATTTTCCTTTTTTCTTTACCTACAATTTCCCAAACCTAGCAAAATATCATTTATTAAAGTAAAAAATGCTAAAACAAGTAATACTATCAATAAAGTTTCTATCTTTGAAGAAATCCCAATAAGTCAACAAAATTTAACCCAATGCCACATGGTCAATAAGCTCAACTAAGACCAAATCCTGATGACCCATAATCAAGTCCAAATTGATGTTCAAAACCTCAAAATACACTTTGAATAATCCTAGATTTACTCTTTAGTTCCATATTGTAAGTGTAGAAATTCATGAGGAATACAAATATATAATCAAAACCAAGTAATACTCACTTACCCTCAAGCTTGGGGTTAAATTCGTCTAAAAAATTGCCTTTATCCACTCTCCAAAACTCAAAATAGTGAAAATGAGCAAATTTCGGAAATTCTGGACATACAGTACCCTGACAACTTGTTCTTCTTCGCGATCATTCCATCAAATTTGCGATTGCGATTCATAAGTGCCAAATGCGTTTCCCTTCTTCGCGATTTTAAAACAAGAATTGCAATCGCGGTGCATAAAATACCCCCCCCCCACATACTTCCTCTTGTGCAATTGTAGGCCAATTCGTGATCGTGATGCATAAAATACCCCAGCAAGACGTGATCGAGGGCCATCCCATGCGATCACGATTCATAAGACATCCCTGCCGAGCTCCTATTCGCGACTAAAATGTAGAACCTCTAGCTCTCCTTTGCAATCACAAAGGCCCTTTAATGATTGCAATCCATACTTTTGTTGTCAAAATTCCGCAGCTGCAACGTGGCTCAAGATGATCCGAAACCACCCTGAAACTCACCCGAGACCCCTGGGATCCCGCCCAATCATCCATATAAGTCTATATATCCTTTACAAATTTTTCCCAGAGCTCAATTAACAAACAACATGAAAATTAAGAATCAAAGATCTATCCAAATTATGAAACTTTTCTAAGTTCATAACTTCCAACTTTCAACTAAAAGTGTCAAATCAACCCTGGGCCACTGAGACTAGAACCAAACAAACGTAGAAGTCCAAAATCATCATACGAACCTATTGGAACCTTCAAATTATTAATCCTAGCTCGTTTACCCATAATGTTGACTTTGGTCAACTCTTCTTAACTTAAAGCCTCTAGTTACCCACCAAGTATTCGATATCACCCCTGAACCTCTCAAAGATCGAAATGACCATGCATGCAAGTCATAAAATATTATATGAACCTACCCGAGGCCTCCAATCCCAGAACGTAATATTAGAACTCAAAAAAACCGGTTGAGTGGTTACATGAATCCTCATAAGATCATTCTAAAGAAAAGGTTCACATAAGTGTTTCCCAACACTCACACTCTTACAAACTACACTCTTGATAAAAGAGAAAAGAAGACGAGTATCACAATCCAAAATCCCACCTTAGGCCGTGAAGGCGCCTAGCCTTACTTGCTAAGCAAGCTAACTCGCTATTAATATAATATATTTCAAATTCCTTTAATTAACATAGTCATATCATAAATAAACATGAACACTTTCAAAATAACATAATATTTGATATAATCACAACATGGTTCGAACACGACCGAAATAGTACAACCCCTAAGGAATAGGTGGCACAAGTACATGAGCGACTACTGAATAAGTACAAGTCTGAATACATGATCAAAACTTTTTGAGATTAAAATATAGAAAGGAAATAATAAAACAATAGGGACTTGGGCACTGCAAAATGAAGCCATAGAATGTAGCTAACCCTAAATCTCTAAGCAAACACCTAGGCTCAATGAATGGCTCAGCTAGTACTCACTTGAGGATCTGCAGAAAAAGATGTGCAGAAATATAGTATGAGTACACCATAATCGGCGGTACCTAATAGGTTTCGAGTTTAACCTCGAATAAGTGGTGGCTGATTCTTGTCTCTAATTTCTTTTCCTTGATTCGAGGGCTGAAGTAGCGTATTTCTCGAGCGCAGGATGATGTGGACCTCCTTGTGATTTACTTGATCGTCAAGAAGTACGTTCACTATGTCCCCCTTATTCTCGACATGCTATGGTGCCCCGGGGCTATCTCGCGAAGATCTTTGATCCGAACCTTCGCATCTACTCTCTCATAGAGGATGAACCACGCCTTGCGATAGCGAGGCTATAGGAATCAAGATACTTACAACATATATATAAATGACAAATCTCGGAATTGAAACAGTAAATACTCCCAGAGCAATAGGTATTAAAGATGACTCAGTCAGAAAGTGTAGAGCATGCTTTTCCATTTCAAGAGATAATTATAACACTACTTAGATACAAAATTTAAATAGGGTATGCTAATATCAACGGGGCGAGGCTCTCAACTAGAATATACAAGTAACTGCAACAGTTAGCATATAAAAGAATACTGCTAAATGAATCAGGGATGTCTATGCATGCTCAAACTTTATTATCCACCATAACTGGTATAAGATCTATGTACCCTGATACACAATTCATGTATCATTGGAACCTGATACACAATCCATGTATCAACCATGCTCAGGGGGCTCAAAGTAACATCGATTATCACTTGACTCTAGAGGAATGAATCCTTATCCAAGTGCAAAAGTAGCTTGATAGCTCACTCATAATCAAATATTCGTTCATCATGTCCTGTGTGTCATAACTGTATTTTATCCGCACGACCTTACCTCTCGTGCGAAAAATTACAGTGCAAATCAAGTATCCAAATACAATGCGTATGCATATGCCCAAGAATTATAGATAAAAGATGCAGAAGGACTTAATAATAATCATCGGATATATGCTCATTGAATTTCTGTATGACTACTGATGATTCAATCAATTCAACATATAAAAAATAAGCTCCTATGCCTTCATAAATAATTATAAACAGAGGCATTATCCTTAACAAGAATAAGAGAGCAACGTAGTTATATAAGCCAGATAAATCATGAATCAAGATTAGCACATAATAGAAACATAAAGTATCCCAATTCTACCCCGGACATAATATAAACTATCGCAACCTTCCATATACACCATGCCCAATATCTTAAACACATATCAATCAATCAGTAGCCAAGAGACTTATCTCCAAGATATAGCTACAAATCAACCAAAATCATCAAATCGTCAAAATCCAACTTCAAACAGCTTGAATCCAGTCAATACAACCCAATAACACCCAATAATGCCATAGAAATCAATTCCAAATAATAAATCTCGAATCATTAATAAAATCCCCAAAAGTCAATAAAATTTAACCCGCATCCACACAGGAAAAACCCAAGTCAAGAGGTAGATCTCGATTACCCATAACCCCATGAGTCGAATATATGATTTGATTTCAAAACCGAGTCCAAATCGACTCCTAGATCCCCAATTTACACTCTCCAAAATTGTAGACAAAACCCCCAAATATCACCTTAAAATCCATGTTTTAGGTGTAGAATTCCGTGGGAAATCAAGATATAAAGTTAAATCCAAGTGAAAATTGCTTACCTTCAAAGTAGTAGTAAAATTGCTCTTCAGAATATCCATATCTCGAAGTTTAGGGTTCAAAATATGAGAAAATGGACTAAAATCAAGAAATGAATCTCTTAAATGGTCTGCCCAATAATATGCATCGCAATAACGATACCACCTTCACGATCGCAAAGGCCAGAAATCACGCCCAGCTACTACTCCACTTTGCATACATGAAGTCCCTCTCGCAAAAGGATGCCCAACCTGCCAAGTCTACACGAACTTGATCCATGATCCGCGAATGTGAAGGCAATTCCTGTGCCTGGCACCACACTATCACAAACGTGGGCCACTACATGCAAACTCGACACTCCTGCCACTGTGCCTCCGCTAACGCAACACAACCACCCGAACATAAAGAGGTAAATCCCACCTGCCAGCTCCATTTGTCCGTGATCGCGAGACAAGCTCCGGGATCGCGAAGCACTGTTCAGCACCAGAAAACCAACAACTCCAAATCCAAGGGAAAGAGTTCAAAACACACCCGAGCCTACCGGGGCCCCTTCCAATCATTCCAAAAAGTCCCAAAACCTAATTTAAACTTTTCCAAATACTCAAAACACCAAAACTAATATTGAAACCAAGAATTGACAATCAAAATCCATCTCTTAACTTTCAAACTATCTAACTTCGCCAAGCTCATTCGAATCATGCCTATACTTTGTGGTTTTAATCAAAATTTGCACACAACTTCCAATAAACTAAATGAACCTATCCAAAGGCCCAGAACACCAATTGGACCCTGATTAACATAAAAATCAACTCCCAGTCAAACTCATGAACTCTCTAAATCTTCAAATTGCCAACTTTCAACAAATTGAGCCAAAATCCTCTAGGAACCTCTAAATCCAAATCCGAATATACATCTAAGTTCGTAATCAACATTTCAACCTATTGGAACCATCAAATCCGAGTTCGTCTACTCAAAGTCAAACTGTCACCAAAAATCCTAACCGCGGGGCCGTGATGGCGCCTAACACTGAATGCCTTGCAAGCCAATGTAACAGATAATATGAAATAATAAAACTTAGAAAATATATTAAATCTGATTAATAGCATGACATAAACTACCCCAAGATCCGGTATCACTAGTACATGGGCGTCTAGATTAAGCTAAATACAAAGGTTTCAAAAGAAATACAGCACTATCCCAAATAAATTAGAAACAGTATAATAAAGTAGGAAGTGACTTCTAAGGTATGCCAACGTGGTGCAGCTCTACCTTAAGTCACTATCTGGTATCCGCTAAGTGGCCCTCGGGACCCTAGTGGCAATGTCAAAATCTGCACAAGAAGTACATAAGTGTTGTATGAGTATAACCGACCAAATGTACTTAGTAAGTCTCGAACCTAACTTCGACGAGGTAGTGACGAAGCTAAGACAAGCTACCTACTAAAACCAAAACCTATGCAGTCATATATATAAAATAATAGAAATAGCAAGAAATTCATTTAAGTAATAACAGGGAGGGGACATATAAAAAGAAAGTGATAATCGGAACAATGAGTGCAGAAATATCAACTAAGTCAATTTTAGAAATAAGACGAAACAGTCAAGTTAAATTGGCAATCCAAGAATCAAGTAAAGCAATGAAATCATGAAATGGTATAGCATCACCCTCCGTGCTTTTACTCTCATCCTCGCCATATAACATAATGAATGCAATGGCACGCATTACCCTTCACGCTTTTACTCTCATCCTCACCATATAATATAATGAATGCAATAGCAGGACATCACCCTTCGTGCTTTCGCTCACATACTCACATGAAGATGAAAAATGATAATGAAAAATGATAATGAAGCAATCAAGTGCACGACATCACCCTTAGAGCTTTGATCCTCACCTTCACTCAATCAATGATAATAATATGCGTATATGGCACGACAATACCCTTCATGCTTTTCGCTCTTTCCTCACCCAATAAAAATAACATCCTAAAGTATTAAGCAAGGTGGGAAACAGTTCACTTCAACTGTGGTGCCAAAAATGAGCAATTTCAACTTTCAATATCACCACAACTTCAAAATAAGCAATATAAATGGAAACAAACAATTTAATGAATAAACAATTTAATGAATAAACTAGCTAACTAATACATGAAAGGTATAGCAAGTGTAACAACGTGGTACGAATAAGAAAAATTCCACACGCATGCTTTCAACCGATGACAACGTATATATACTCGTCACCATACATATACACCGTCCCCACACATAATTCACGTAGCCAATAGACCAACTAGTCCTAATTCCCTCAAGTCAAAGTTAACAAAAATACTTACCTCACTCCGCAATCAAATCAATAGTTCAACCACGGCCTTGACTTTCGAACAAGCTTCCAAACCAACAGAATCTAGCCAATTATCGATCAAACAATTCAAAATAAGCTTTAGAAACTACCCACAAATGAAAAATGTTCAATTTTGAGCATTTTTGATATACAACAAAAGTCAAACCCAGGCCGCTTAGTCGAAATCTGAGATTCGGACTAAGACCTGATTACCCATTCACCCTTGAGCCCAGATATTTGATTTGTTTCGAAGTCTGACCTCATTTGAGGTCTAAATCTTAATTTTGCAAAAACACTAAATTCTACCCAAAATCTCTAATTTCTACTATGAAATCCCTACATTTGATGTAAAACACTTATTCAAAGTAATGGGGAATTGATAGAAAATGATTTAGAATTCCTTACCAATGAATTTGGGAAGAAAATGTTCTTCAAAATCCCCTCTAGAGTGTTTGGGGTTGAGAAATGGTATAAAATAAGCTAAGTCCCGTTTTTCTCCTCTTTTATCCAGCTACAGGTATCGCATTTGCGAACAATTATTCGCAAAAATGATGCCCGCATATGCAAGACACTAGTGGCAAATGCGAAGAGTGTATAAGGTGTGCAGAGTCGCAAATGCGCCAACAATATCGCAAATGCGAGTGGTCCTCCATCGATAATGCAGGTTATAACCTCGCATTTGAGAAGTTGTCACTAACTACATGAGTTCACAAAAGCGAATGAATGTTCACAAATGCGAACTACACACAGTCCGCAAATGCTCGATTTTCTCTGCAAATGCAATGTCTAGCCCCTCAGCCCCCATTTCGCAAATGTGATCTAATGAGCGTAAAAACAGGCTCGCAAATGCGAGCTAGACCTTGTAAATGTGAGATGTACAGGTTTTCACCAGAAGCAGCTATGTATCAGTTGTGCTAAAACCTTCCAAACTCATCCAAAACTTCTCCCGATCCCTCAGGCTCCAAACCGAACATGCACACAAGTGCAATAACATCCTACAAACTTTCTCCCTATCTCAAATCATCAAAATAACATCAATTAACAAGAATCGATCATCAAAACTCATATTTTCTACTTAAAAACTCATTTTTATAATTTTTCACGTAACACGCCCAAATGCACTCGGTCACCATGGACCCCACAAACATGCATACAAGTTCAAAAACATCATACTAACCTACCGGAATTGTAAGCGATCCGAGGTCTTTTACCTAAAATATTTACCATGGTCAACTCTAGCTTTATTTTAAGTAAAAAATTCTTTTTTCTTCAAAATTTCATGTAAAAGCTTTTCGAAAAGCGATTCGGACCATGCACGTCAATCAAGAAACATCAAATAAAGCTATGAGAGGTCTCAGAACACAGAAATTATGGCCAGTACTCAAAAATACCTATTGGGTCGTCACATTCTTCACCTCTAAAAGAAACGTTCGTCCTCGAACGAACATAAAAAAAATACCTGGATTAGTAAAAAGGTTGGAGGTATCTAAACCACATATCGGACTCAGAGTCCCATGTAGCCTCCTCAATCGGCTGACTTCTCCATTGAACTTTCATAAGGAAAACTCTTAGATCTGAATTTACGAACCTGTCGGTCTAGAATGGCCACCGGCTCTTCCTCATAGGCCAAATTCTTATCAAGCTGCATCGTGCTGAAGTCCAAAACATGTGATATGTACTCATGATACTTCCGAAACTGGAAATGTGAAATATTGGATGTACCCCTGCTAGGCTAGGACGCAATTCAAGCTTATCGGCAACCTCCCCATCTCTCTCCAAGATCTCAAACTAGCCAATAAACCTCGGGCTCAACTTGCCCTTCTTCCCAAACCACATCACGCCTTTCATTGGCGACACTCGGAGGATAACCTTCTCGCCCACTGTGTAACCTATATCTCAGACATTCCGGTCCGCGTAACTCTCCTGCCTGGACTGAGCTATTCGAAGTAGATCCTGAATCACCTTGCCTTCTCCATAGCACCACAGACCAACTTAGTGCCTAAAAATCTAGCCTCACCGGGCTCAAACCAACCAATCGGTGAATGACATCGCCTCCCATATAAGGCCTCGTATGGAGCCATCTAGAATCTAGACTTGTAGGTGTTGTTATGGCGAACTCTGCTAGAGGTAAAATAACACATGAACGTAACATATCCGCCAAGATTTAAATAGTGTGCTCGGACTGTCCGTCTGTCTGAGGATGAAATATTATACTCAGCTCGACCCCTGTACCCAATTCATGCTGCACGATTATTCAAAAATGCGATGTGAACTACGTGCCTTGTTCAGAACTGAAGGAAATGGGCGTGCGGTGCAGATAGATAATCTCCCGGATGTAAATCTAAGCCAACGGCTGTGAAGAATAGGAAGTCGCCACCTGAATAAAGTATGTGGACTTAGTCAATCGTCCACAACTATCCAGACCACGTCATATTTCTTTAAGGTCCGTGGTAAGCCTACCACCAAATCCATAGTGATGCGCTCCCACTTCCGCTCTGGTATCTAATCTTTGAGTCAATCCTCCCAGTTTTTGATGCTCGTACTTCACATGTTGACAATTCAAACACCGAGAGACATAAGCAACAATATCCTTCTTCATTCTCTGCTACTAATAGTGTTGTTTCAAGTCACAGTACATCTTCGTGACGCTTGGGTGAATGGAATAGCGAGAAGTGTGAGCCTCCCTAAGGATCAACTCCCTCAATCCATCAACATATGGAACAAAAATCCGGCCTTGAAGCCGTATAACACCGACATCACCAATTACAACCTTCTTGGCACCACCCCTCCGCACCGTATCCTACCAACAAGTGAGGATCATAAAACTGGCTAGCCTTGATGTGATCCGCAACGATGACTATGCCAAGGCTAGGCTCTAAAACATCCAATCTCACAAACCGATTGGCCAAAGCCCGAACATCCATGGCTAGTGGCCTCTCTGCTATCAGTAAATATGCCAAACTGCTCATGCTCTCTGCCTTCCTACTCAATGCATCGGTCACCACATTAGCCTTCCCTGAATGATATAATATGGTGATATCATAATCTTTTAGCAACTCTAACTATCTCCGCTGCCGCAAATTGAGATCTATTTTCTTGAACAGGCGCTGGACACTCTATGGTCGATATAGACCTCACAAAGAACACCTTATAGATAGTGCCTCCAAATATTCAGTGCATGAACATTGGCTGCCAACCTAAATGATGCACATGGTAATTCTTCTCATGAATCTTCAACTAAAGAGATGCGTAGGCAATGAACCTTATTCATGCACACTGTGATGCATTATAACACGGTGTAAGATCCTGAACCTGTAGGCAACACCAATACTAGGGTTGTAGTCAATGCAGTCTCGGGCTTCTGAAACCTCACCTCACACGCCGGACCATCTGAAGGAGCACCCTTCTGGGTCAATCTAGTAAAAGGAGCTGCAATAGATGAAAAGCCGTCCACAAAATAGAAATAATAACCCGCCAAACCCAAGAAGCTCTGAATCTCTATTTTGAACTACCTCAATCTTCTTCGGATCCACCTTGATCCCCTCACTGGATAGCACATGACCCAAGAATGCCACCGAATCAAGCCAAAACTCTAACTTGGAGAATTTAGCATATAGCTTTTTCTCCCTCAAAGTCTGGAGCACGATCCTCAAGTGCTGCTCATGATCCTTCCGGCTGCGAGAATACACCAATACGTCGTCAATGAACACGATGATGAAGGAATCAAGATGCGGCTAGGACACCCTGTTCATCAAGTGCATAAAGGCTGCTGGGGCATTAGTCAGCCCAAAAGACATCACCAGAAACTCTTAATGACCGTAACGGGTTCTGAAAGCCATCTTTGGAATGCCTGAAGCCCGAATCTTCAACTGATGAAATCCCGATCTTAGGTCAATCTTCAAAAACACCTTAGCACTTGAAGCTGGTCAAACAAATCATCAATGCACGGTAGTAGGTACTTGTTCTTGACTATAACTTTGTTCAACTGCCTGTAGTCAATACACATCCTCAAAGATCCATTTTTTCTTTTACAAATAGAACTGGAGCAACCCAAGGCGATGCACTCGGTCTAATAAATCCCTTATCAAGCAACTATTGAAGTTTTGAGTTAATTCCTTAACTCTACTAGTGCCATGCGATATGGTTGAATAGAGATAAGTTGAGTGCCCGACACCAAGTCGATACCAAAATTGATGTCCCGATCAGGCGGCATGCTCGGAAGATCTACTAGAAATACATCTGGGAAGCCTCTCATTATTGGAACTTACTTGACAGTAGAAGTATCAGCACTAACATCCCTCACAAGGGCTAAATATGCCAAGCACCCCTTGTTAACCATTTGATGTGCCTTCAGATAAGACAACACCCTGATGGGAACATAACCCAATGAACCTCTCCACTCTAATCTTGGTAATATCGGCATCGCTAATGTTACAGTCTTAGCATGACAATCCAAAATAGCATGATATGGAGACAACCAATCCATGCCTAAGATCACGTCAAAGTCTATCATACTGAGTAACAGAAGGTCTACCATAGTCTCAAAACCCCCGATAGAGACCACATATGAGCGATAGACATGATCTACCACACTAGCATTGAAGATGTACCCGCGTTCCAGTTATGACTATCACTTGTCCTTGGTAGCTTTAGATTCGAATTCTGTTTACATATATTTAAACAGATGTTGTAAATATTATTTCATACCAGCTTTCTAAGTCTAAAGTCTTAGCTCATGACTTGTACTACCAGTCCTCATGGAGTTGTATAAATCTCAGTTATTTACTTTTGACTTTTATCATTATCATTAAATTATATTTGATTGTTTATACACTCGTCACCACACATAGATGTTGTTCCTACCCATAATTCATGTTGCAAATAGATCAATTAGTCATAATTTCCTCAAGTCAAACTTAACCACAACACTTACTTCACTTCGCATCCAAATCAATCAATCAACCACGACCTTGCCTTTCGAACAAGCCTCCAAACCAATCGAATCTAGCAAGTTATTGATCAAACAATTCAAAATAAGCTTTATAAACAACCCACAAATGAAATATGCTTAACTCTGACCATTTCTTAAAAAGTCAACACAAGTCAACCCGGGATTCGCTTGGTCTAAATCCGAGATTCGGACCAAGACCCGATTACCTATTCACCTCGAGCTTGGATATGTAATTTTCTTCAAAATCTGACCTTAATTTTAGGTCTAAATCTCAATTTTGTAAAATTCCTAAATTCTACCAAAAATCCCTAATTTCCACCATGAAATCCCTAGATTTGATGTTGATCCATGCCTAATCCACACTCAACAATGAGTGAAAACGGCCGTTGGAAGAATAGTATCCAACAATGAGTTGGGGTCGATTTCCTCACAGAGTTAAATATGAGTGTTAGGGTGTACACTTGATGAGCGTAGATGAAATAACTCAATTACACTTGAATAGTTGTTTTTGTTGTTTTTCAACTAAGTAAAAGGCCTAGGGGTATAATATTCACCTAGGTGTTAGCCTAAAGGTTAATTACGATAACACTTATTTTAGTTATCGGGGTGTATTATAGCTCTCAACTCTAAGTTACCTACTCAATACCCATCGGTCATAGAGTGATTTTGTCCAAATTAGCTTTCTCAAGCCCAATTGGGTACCAAGTCAAATAGTTGATATGAGCTCAAGTCGGGTTTTCCCTATCTCCAGTTCAAACCCTTTAATTAGGCTAGCCAAAATCTTAACGAGCCCAATTTCTTGTTAGCCAAAGTTTCCTAGACTAAGTCCCTCTTTCTCAAGTAAGAACCAAGTAGAAAAGCCATGAATCAATGTTTGCAACCATTAATTCTAGAAATAATGCATGAACATGGCTAAATAATAGATACCCAATCATAAATTGGCAATGGATTAATTATCCGTAAGGTTTACACACTAGGGTTGGGTCATAACCCTAGAAAATATCTAGCTACTCATAATAGAGATGGAAGAAAATAAAGAAGAAACACTAATTAAAGCCATAATACAACATTAAAATGATAAACTAATGTGTTTTAAACCCAAATTGGTCACAAATTACCAAAAGCAGTAAACTACAACAACTAAAACTCAGAAAACTATAAAACTTGCCCTAAAAAGTAGTTCCCGTTTATTTATAGAGGCCCAAAATTCGCTGACAAAAATGCCTTTCAGGAGATTTGGCGGCCACACAATTCCTTGTGCAGTCCGCACTTTTCTTGGTTCTGCAGGCTGAGGAATTCTACAGTCGCACAATTTGGTCTGCGACCGCACTTTCCCTTGTGGGACTGCACTTTTGGCAAGAATTCACTCTTGGTCGTTTTGCACATTCTCTGAATGTTTTGAATTATTGTCAGTGCGATCATGTTTTGCTGCCGCACGATTTGTGTCTGGTCCACACTTTGCTTTAACTATCATCTGAGCTAGAATACCAGATCTGCGGCCGGAGAGAGAAATATGCGGTCCACGCTTTCTTCTTCGGCCGCATAATTACTTCTGCGGACCGCATTTTTGGCCTGCTGTGCTCCTTCTTGCTATATGAGCCAGAATACTCCTTTTTATGTTCGATTTGTTCATTAAAGTCCAACTCTCTAACATTCCTGCAATTTGCACAATTACATTAGTTTTGGGAACAAAAATCAACACTTTCGGACTAAAATTAAAGCAAGAAGGTACTAATAAATGGTTAAAATCCTCACTTATCAAATGTTAAAAATCATGAAAACTAATGGGGAATTGATAGAATATGAATTAGAGTTGCTTACCAATGAATTTGGGAAGAAAAAGTTCTTCAAAAATTGCCTATAGAGTATTTGGGGTTGAGAAATGGTATAAAATGAGCTAAGTCCCATTTTTCCTTCTTTTACCTAGTTACAGGTGTTGCATTTGCAAAAACTTTTTCGCAAATGCGATGCTCGCACATGCGAGACACTGGTCACAAATGCGAAGAGTGTATGGGGTGTACGGATGTCGCAAATGCGACAATAATATCGCAAATGCAAGTGACCCTCCACCACAAGCTTGAGAACATAGTAAGGTAGTAGGGGAAGCAACCCAGAGGATAGATCCGCGGCCACACAATTCCATGTATAGTCCACACTTTTCTTGGATTTGCAGGTTGAGGAATTTTGCAGCCACACAATTTGGTCTGTGGCACACTTTTCCTTCTGTGGCTGCATTTTTGGCAAGGCTTCACTCTTAGTTGTTTTGCACATTCTCTGAACGTTTTGAATTCTTGTCATTGCGATCATGTTTTGCTGCCGCACAATTTGTGTGTGGTCCACACTTTGCTTTAACCATCATCTGAGCTTCAACACCAGATCAACTGTCGCAGAGAGAATTCTACGGTTCGCGCTTACTTCTGTGGCTGCAAAATTACTTCTGTGGACTGCATTTTTTGGCCTGCTGTGCTCCTTTTTCCTTTATGAGCTGGAACACTCCTTTTTGTGTTCGATTTCTTCATTAAAGTCCAATACTCCAATATTCTTGCAATTTGCACAATTTTTTAGTTTTGGGAACAGAAATCAGCACTTTTGGACTAAAACTAAGGTAAGAAAGTACTAATAAGTGGTAAAAATCCGTACTTATCAGATGTTAAAAACTTATGAAAAGTAATTGAGAATTGATAGAATATGAATTAGAGTTGCTTACCAATGAATTTGGGAAGAAAATATTCTTAAAAATCGCTTCTAGAGTGTTTGGGTTGAGAAATGGTGTAAAATGAGCTATGTTCCTTTTTTCTCTTCTTTTACCCAGTTGCAGGTATCGCATTTGCAAACAAGTGTTTGCAAATGCGATGCCCGCATATGCGAGACACTGGTCGCAAATGCGAAGAGTGTATCGGGTGTACGAATGTCGCAAAAGCCACAATAATATCGGAAATGCAAGTGACCCTCCATCACAAATGAAGATTATAGCTTCGCATTTGCAAAGCTATCACTAGCTACTGAGTTTGCAGAAGCGAAGGAAAGTTTGCAAATGCGAACTACACACACTCCGAAAATGCGAATTTTCTCTACAAATGCGAGATTTTTTCTGCAAATGTGATGTCCAGCCCCTCATACCCCTTTTCGCTTGTGCGATTTAATGACCGCAAAAGCAAGCTACCAAATATGAGCTAGACCTCGAAAATGCAAGATCTGCAGGTTGACACCAGAACCAACATTGCATCAGCTGTGCTAAAACCTTCCAAGTTCATCGGAATCTTTCCTCGAGCCCCCGGCTCCAAACCGAACATGCACACAAGTGTAATAATATCCTACAAACTAGCTCGCTATCTCAAATCATCAACATAACATCAATTGACGAGAATTGATCATCAAAACTCATGATTTTCAACTTAAAAACTCATTTTCACATTTTTTCACATAACACGCCGAAATGTGTTCGCATCACCCCGGACCCCAACCAAATCTGTGTACGAGTCCAAAAAATTATACAAACCTACCGGTATCGTTAAACAAAGATCCGAGGTCGTTTGGTGAGTCCAAAACTCTTGCATTTTGGTGTGCTTTTAAGTGAAAAATGAGCTCCCTATTTATGGTAAATGGTAAAGGAAAAAAGAAAAAGCAGAAAAAGTTTACCCTCCACTCTTCTAGACTTGGAGGCCAACAATAGTTCTCTGCCAAGCAAATTCTCTTATAGGCGCATCCCGATTTAGCAAACTAAAAATTGGTTGGATTTTACAATAAAGAAACAAGCTTCTTTTTCTTATAAAATATATTAGGCCATATTATATATCTCCACCTTAGACTAATTTTTGCTAATATAGTAAAGGTATTTCGCGCTCTTTACAAAAGCTCTTGGGTTAAATCATTCTTCATAAATACCAATTAAGTTATGAAAATCATTGCATCATCATAGGTCTAACTTATCAAAGCTGTTCAAGCATATTTGGTCGTCATGCTTTGATGACCAAGGGTATACACATTCTTTTCTGGGATGTAAGGTTTATGTCCTTCTCCATTACTATACTTTATGTTGTATTTATGAAAATCAACCCTGGGCAACATGCCTAGTGGATCTTTAAAAAAAAAAATAAGTTACTTGTCAATTGGAAGAGGCTTTGTGAACATATTAGCATAATTGACGCCAGTGTTGATGTACTGAACAGAAACCTTTTCTTCGGCAATGGTTTCACGAATGAAACGGTACGTGATATCAATATGCTTCGTCCTCTCATGCTGCATTTGACCTTTAGTCAAGTGAATGACACTTTGACTATCACAGAAAATGATACACTAATGGAGATTAGTCAAAATCGAACGAGAAAATTGACTGATATCAGTCAATAATTGGCAAAAACAGACTGAAAAACGACCAATTCATAGCGGTCGAATATTGTTAGATCGATAGAGCCAACCGACCAACTTTGGTCGTTAAATTAAATTCCACACCCGATCCAAAAGAAAAAAAACGACCAAAAAAATCGTCTGGCCGGGTTTTTAGATTATGTAATAAAGAATACACCATTTGAGAACCGAAATGGGGTATGTACTATGGTAGGATACTATTCTACCACTAGACAGTTTGTGCTTTTCGATTTAAGAAGTTTTTTATTTTATTTATACTCTTTAATTGCATTTTTGCATGGATATAACTAACCAATATCAGTCAATTTTTTTAAAAAAATTACCAACCAATATTAGTCGATTTTTTCAAATGACCAACCGAGATAATTGACCGATCTTTTCTCGATTTTCTGAATATTAATTTTAGTTTATTTTAAATTATCTGGCTGAAGTTGGTCGATTTCTTGAAAAATAAACTTTTCGGGATGCAAAATATTTTTCGCGTTTTGGCACCACAGAAAAATGACTGTGCTCTGTTAGTTTTGTAAAAAAAAAAAATTAAAAAATAGAATATTTTTAAAAATCGACAGACTTCAATCAATTTTTTGGTTGGTTTTTGACCGACCAACCGACGTCGTGAAGGATTTTGACCGAATTTATAATAGTGAAACTGCCACCTTGGTGTAAACTAAGTTCAGAAAATAGAACCTTTAGCAATAAGACTTCTTTGATTGCCTCGATCATCATCATATATTCTGCTTCGGTAACCAAGTGATTCTTCTTTGCTTCACCTCAACTTGCTTACTTATAAAGGCTATGGTACCTAGGTATTTCTAAGATTCTGGAACATTTACCGAGTCCAGTACAAATATCTTAATCTAACTCTATGCTTTTCACACTACTAGAAAACAGCAAAAAAGCGACAAAAAATGAGCGACCAACGTTGGTCTGCCAAAAAAAGCGACCAACAATGGTCGCAAAACTAGTAAAAAAAATAAAAAAATTAACTTAAAGCAATTAGCGACTAGAGTTGGTCGCTACGTGGTCGCCAAATTCGTCAACATGTTGACCGGACTGGTCAGACCAATCTGGTCAAAGAAATTTCACAATTTGCGACCAAAGTTGGTTGCTAAAGTGGACCCATGTTTACAATTTGCGACCAACATTGGTCGCTATAGGACGGGTAACATTTGGGCAAGATTAGGGACCAACGTTGGTCGCTTATGTGGAAAATAAAAATATATCCGATTTGCAATTTGCGACCAACGTTGGTCGCAAAATATAAAGTATAAAATTTGCGACCATCGTTGGTCGCTTGTTAAGGGGTAATTTTTGGGGGAGATAAGCGACCAACATTGGTCGCTTATCTGAAAAATTTAAATAAATCAGATTTTTTTTTTCGACCAATGTTGGTCGCAAATGTGAAGTATATATATTTGCGACCATATTTGGTCGCTTTCATGTCAACATTTTGCCAAAATTAAACTCATTTTTGTATTTACTGCATGTCTAAATAATATAAATGTAAGCCGTTAACGCTTTTGTAATACAAGGGATTAATATGCAGTTAAGTGTACTGCGGAGCGTGCGTGCAATACATTTAGTATATATTTACTATACTATATTATACTATATATATATATTAAGTGTTTTGTATAGTATATTATATAGTATAGTGTATTATATATATATATATATACATATATATGTGTATATGTATATAAGAGCTGACAGGTGGTGTAGCTGCCAAAACAGGCTATTTCTGAAAAAAATGAACCAAAAAAAGCGACCAACGTTGTTCTCAAGTTGGTCTCTATTTACTGGAAAAAAAAAATCTGCAAATTAGCGACCAACGTTGGTCGCTTTTTGGTCGCAAATCTATAAAAAAAAAATTAAATTTTCAATTGCGACCAAGGTTGGTCGCTACTTAGAAAATAAAAAAAAATAATTCAAAAGTAGCGACCAACATTGGTCGCAAATAGTAAATTACATTTTTTCATTCTGCAGATTTGCGACCAATGTTGGTCGCAAATCTAAAATTAATAAAAAATTTATTTAGTTTTGCGACCAACTTTGGTCGCAATATACCCGATTAAATTAACTAACAAAACCATATAGCGACCAACTTTGGTCGCTAATTTGCGACCAAAGTCGGTCTCTACATGTTTTTTCAGAATGTTTGGTCCTTTTGTGATAGAGACCGATGTTAGTCGCAAATTTGCGACCAACTTTGGTCGCAAATTGTTTGTGACCACCTGAATACTGACCAGGCCGGTTTGGTCGCTTTTTGGTGGCTTTTGGGCAAATTGAGACCAACTTTGGTCGCTTTTTTCGGTTGCTTTTGACCTGTTTTCTAGTAGTATCATATTCTCTAGTTCAAAAATAAAATCATACATGCATCTTAGTTATTTTCTATTGAATGAAATAGGTAAATTCATGTACTTGAGATGAATCTAGTTTACTTTTTTTAACACTGCCTTTAAACTAGATTACATAAGGTGGTGATTCTTCTTTACTTCACTCGACTTGCTTAAATAAACAGGCTATAGCTTGTACCTATGTAATACATGTATCATAATTTCATTCAAGACTTTTCTTATTCCCTAGTTCAGAAATAAAACCATACACGCATCTTAATTTCTCAACTAGGCATTTCGTGTACTTGATATTAAACTAACAGGACATAAGTTATTTATTTATTTTTTTTTTTTTTTGGGACAAATCTATTTTTGTATTTGGTGAGGCCTACAAGAACTCATGACAATGACCCAAATGAGAATGTAAAAATTAGCGAGGTAGTTCTAAATGAATGCAACATGCTGATTTTTTTGTATAACTTTTATATCTTTGCTTAATTTAACTGTTTACAACAAGAATAAAAACCAGTTACACAGTATATAAAAGCAATCCTCGACATATATAAAATTCACCACTTACAATCTATATCCAGGTGATGCTACGTACAACCTTTTAATTTCAATAAAGTCCAGAGATCAAAATCTACTGCAGGCACTGAAATTCTTTAGATGAGATGCCATTGATGATGTGCTCTGCGACATAATAATATGCTTTTTCTGTAAGATGTAGACCATCCCAATGCAAATATTTTGCAGAATCAGAACAAGCTTGACTTTCAGATGTTCCACAAAGATTATCGTCATCATAATTATATTGACCTCCAATTCCACAGCAGGCTTTGAGTATGGATTTTTTATCGAATCCAAAATTGGTGGGGCGTTCCAGAATTGATTTCATAGCAGCATAATAATCTATATATTTAATCGCAACGTTCGAATATTCAAGTTTTAGTATAGATAGAGCCCTCTCCAAATAATCATTGTGGTACATGGCTAACTCATTGTAGGCTTTCAAACAACCAAACTCATCATAATCTTCATAATCCAAGCTTGAGTACATGGTAAGGTAGTAGGGGAAGCAACCCAGAGGAAAGATCCCTGGAACAACTATACGTTTTGCCCCGTATCTGATCACTTGTCTAATGCCTTTTAGTATGGCCTGGACTATATGTGGGACAAAAGTTTTAGCTTCTTCAATCGATATTCCCTCCGAAAGTGCTAGGTAATAATCATTTCCTCCAAATTCACCAAACAGAAAAAGAGATTTTCCAACAACTTTTGAACACTTTTGTCTACTGTGGCATGTGGTTTTTAAGTAAGTTGTCAACCAACGAAGTTGAGCTCTAAGTGGCCTGGTGTCTGTTGTCGGGGTAATGTTTCTAGCTACATAAAAAGGATTATTTAGAACTGTAGATCCTGCTACTGCACAGTTTACTCCATGGTTAAAATTAGCTGCTTTGTCCATGTAAGGGTTGAGAAGTGGAAGCTTAAGAGACATAGCAATATAGTCTATAACGAGACGGCCGTCGGAGAATCTACCAGTGGGTTTTCCAAAGAACTTTTCACCATAAGGAAAATGGTCTGCACGGTAAGATGATTTTACATTAGATATACGGAATCGATTTCCAGTATCTGCAAGTGAATCGCCAACTTGGAAAATGTATTCATAAGGGCAACTGTTGTTATTATTATTAGCCGCATAAGCTAAAGTCAAGGAAGATAGAGCTGCAGCTAAAAGGAAAAAAAAAGTTGGAATTAAAGAAGCCATTTGCATACGGATGTTAAGGCGAGGTGATATAATATTTAAAGACGGGGCTTGAAGTTTTAGATGGTAATTAGGATATCCTTTTTGCCGTTTCTTCTTTCTGTGATACTGATATTGATGTCGTTTTTCTGAAAGCAAAGCAAAATATGTTGTTACCGCAAGATAAGGTGAATATTTTGCCTAAAAGCTTTTAGGTACTACGTATGTAGTTAGAATTTATAGCACGCCAAGTTAGAAACATAAGCTTAATTATTTTGAAACGTGCTTTCTTTTAAAGTGTTATTTTCACAAGTATTTTTAGTGAAAGGCAATTAGTGTTTGGTCAAGCTATTAAAAAGTGCTTCTAAGTATATTTTCTTAAAAGTGCTTCTCAAAAAAGTGTTTCTCCAAAGAAGGTACTTTGTTCTGCTTCTCAAAAACTATTTTTGCTTCTACTCAAAAGCACTTGTTTTTCTTCTAAAAGCTTAGTCAAACACTTCAACGTTGAAAAAAAATATTTTTTTTTTGTGCTTTTGAGCTTAGAGAAGCTTAACCAAATAGGCTATTAATCTATGACAACCTATTAGTATCATTCATTGCATGTTACATTAAGTATTACTCAAAGAAAAAAAAAAGAAAATAAGAAAGAAACTAGAACTCGTCGTTAAAGTACATTTGGACTACTTTTTCTTAAGAATGAAGAATGAACGAAACTCAAGTCACGCATTTCAAAGGTTTTAATTTTCCTATCTCTAGCAATATAGCTATTTGTTTAAATTGTCCATAGTGTTCATTTTCCTTTAAATAGATAAACTCTTATCAAATTGAAGTTCCTCTTAAGCTAGTACTCCATGTGTCCCAATTTTATGCGATAATTTTCACTTTTCGATATTTTCAAACTTCTTAATTTTGACCATGTATTTAGAAATAAAAAATTTAGTTTTTTGAAATAAAATTTTACATATTTAAATACTACGTAAAAAGTACTATTAATTACAATAATTATTAACTCAAGATATTTAAAATACATATAAAAAAATTATGGTTAAAAAAAGATAATATATTTGACTATTGAAATCTGAACGCCTTCACATACATTGGGACGAAGAAAGTAGTATTTAAGATACACTCAAAATCATTTGATAACAACAAAAAAAACTTGTTGAAAAGCAGTGATCATGCAAAAACCACATTTATTTTTGTTGCAATGGCTGCAGGGGAGGCTTAGTTATATTTTGTTTAAGATTCAAATTTTCAATTATGGGGCCATAATGGCGCTTAATATTCGTTTTCTAAACAATCCAACATTAACAAAATAATTACAGCAGTTTAACAATTTAAGTCACATTAACAATGATAAAAGAAATCTCATAAAATGTATAATAGCTCTACCATAATTGCTGTTTAAGACTATTCCCACAAATTGGAGTCACAATTACATGAACCACTAGAACACTACATATAAAGTCTGAAAAGAAATGCAATGATGTCTGATACAAAAAAAACAACAATAAAGATAGGAAGGGGATTCAAGGGTCTGCGAAAGCCTGACAGCTGTACCTCAAGTCTCTTGGTAAAGGTCTGAGCAATCAACTCTGAACGCCGCTAGGACCAACATCGAAATCTTCACAAGAAGTGTAGAAGTGTAATATGAGTACAACCGATCCCATGTACCTAGTAAGTTTTGAGCATAACCTCGACGAAGTAATGATGAGGCTATGACAAAACACTTACTGTAAACATGTACGGGTAATAAATAGAAAGTAATAATGATATATAGAAACGAATAACTACATAATGAATGGAATAAGAAAGTCGCCAACAGAGGACCCCAAAATAATATCACATCACAAACTCATACATAACGCGGTAATGGAGCATAACAACCAAGAATAATTTTCTGTTGCGCTGCACAACTCGATCCCAATATCAATAACAACACCTTTGAGGCGCACAGCCAAATCCTAATATCAATAACAATATTGTTGCAGCGTGCAAGTCGATCTAACTATCAATAGCAATACCAAATACAACGAATCTCACAACATCAAATATAAGGGACCTAAAAAGGACAATTCACCAAGAAATACATACACGAAAAAATAAGGTCTAGAGAATTTAACGTTCATAAATTAGACTCACAATATATATCAACAAGAGCTTCAACAAGTCGAAAAAACTAAGAAAAATCTAGGGATCACACTATCCAATATAACATAGTAGAATGAAACAAGAAATAAGTAAAGGCAATAAGACAAGTAAAGGCATGGGACAGTTAAAAGCATCTACCGAATAATATGTAAGAGCATATAACAAATAAAGATGTACAATAATTAAAAGTATGAAATAAGCTAGAAACATAAAAATTAAGGATATGTAAAAAGTGAAGACGCATATATGACGTAAAACACGTATCAAGTATGAGCATCAAAGAAATAGACATGAAATAAGTAAAGACATTGTTTGATTAAGGACGTAAGATAAAGTAATACTCCATGCATGCTTAACCCATGACAATCCATATACACTCGTCACATTGCACATACATCATCCCCACACATAGATCACCTAGAAAGTAGAGCAATCATATCCTAATTCCTTCAAATCAAGGTTAACCGTAATACTTACCTCTTTCAAAAATAATATTAACAATCCAACACGGCTAACCTTCGGAATAAGCCTCCAAACTACACAAATCTAGTCAACTATTGTTTAAACAAGTCAAAACAAGCTTTAGAAAGTATCCTCATACGAAAGAGGTTCGATCTTTAACATAATTGAAAAAGTCAACAAAAAGTCAATTCGGACCTACGTGGTCGAAATCCGAAATTAAAACCAAACCCCATTTACAGATTTACCCCCGAGTCCAAATATGTAATTTGTTTCGAGATCCGACCTTAGTTTGAGGTCTAAGACTCAATTTTACAACAACAACAACACACTCACTATTATCCTACACTGTTGGGTTTGAGAGGATAGTGCGTATGCTGATTTCTACTATATGAAATCTTAGATTTAATAGAGAAAATTCATGAAGAAGTAATGGAAATTGAATAAAAATAAGTTAAAGTTACTAACCTATGATGTTGGGAAAAAATTGCTCTCCAAAAATCGCCTCTATGGAGGCTAGGTCTCAAAAATGGTGTAAAATGAGCTAAATCCTAAAACCCCAACATTTTACCTAGTTGCACATATTGAAATTGCGAAGTTTGCAAAAACGAACCACTGATTGCAAATGTGATAAGTATCTCCACCTCCCGGATGTTGCAAGTACGACTAACCCTTTGCATTTGCGAAGGCCTAGCCCCTCACAAAAGCGAACCAAACTTCGCATTTGCGAAGCTGTTGCTAAATCCCTCAGCGTTGCAATTGTGATCCTACCCTCATAAAAGCGAACCAAACTTTGCATTTGCGAAGCTGTTGCTAAATCCCTCAGCGTTGCAATTTCGGCCCTGCCCTCGCAATTACAATACCTATCCATCCACAAAAGCGGACAAAACTTTGCAAAAGCGAAGTACCCAGTCCTTTCCCATCTTTGAAAATGCAAGCTAGTACTCACAAATGCGAGGCTCGCATTTGCGAACACATCCTCACAAATAGGGGATCCGTAGGCCAGTACACCAGCAATCTTTCAACTATACAACAATAGTCTACAACCTATTTGAAACTCACCGAATCCCCTCGGGCTCCAATCTGCACATTCACACAAGTATATTAACATCAAATAAACTTGCTCATAAGCTCAAATCATCACAATAACATCTAAATTCAATAATCGATCATCAAAACTCAAGATTTTTAAAAGTCAAATTCAAATTTTCAACTTTCTAAAAAAGTGTCGAAACGGCCTCGGGTCACCTGGGACCCCAACCAAACATGTGTACAAGTCTAAAATCATCATAATAACCTACCGGAGTCGTCAAAACACTGATCCGAGGTCGTTTACAAAAAGTATTGACTGTGGTCAACTCTAGCCATTTTCAAAGTCAAAAACCATATTTTCCTCATAAATTCATATTTAAACTTATCGAAAATGGACACGAACTAAGCACCTAAGTCATAAATTATCAAATAGAGATATGAAAGGTCACAAAACATAAAAAGGGGGACTAGTACTCAAAAAAATCTAGCGAGTCGTCACATTTTCTACCTCTAAAAGAAACGTTTATCCTAAAATGGACATAAAAATGTACATGGACTGATAAAAAGGTACGGGTATCTACTCCTCATGTCAAACGCAGTATCCCAAGTAGCCTCGACTGACCTCTCCAACGCACCTTCGTAGAAGGAATATCCTTATATCTCAACTTTCGAACCTGCCGGTCTAGAATAGCCACCGACTCTTCCTCATAAATCAATATTCTCGTCAAGTTGCACCGTTTTGAAGTCCAAGCATGTGGCATATATTCATGGTATTTCTGAAGCATGAAAATGTAATATACCAAATGTACCCCCCTTAGGTTAGGAAACAATTCAAACCTATGAGCAACATCCCCAACTCTCTCCATGATCTCAGTTAGGCTAATAAACCTTAGGCTCTACTTGACTTTCTTCCCAAAATGCATCACGCCCTTCATAGGCGACACTTGGAGAAGAACCTTCTCACTCTCTATGTAAGCCACATCCTATCAACGTAACTCTTTTGCTTGGACTGTGTTGTACAGAGCCGCTCTTGAATCACATTCACCTTTTCAAAAGCTTCACGAACCAAGTCTGTTTCCATCAATCTAGCCTCACAGGGCTCAAACCGCCCAACCGAAGAACTATATCGCCTCCTATATAAGGCCTTATATGGAGCCATATGGATACTCAATTGATAGTTGTTGTTGTACACAAACTCCGCTAGAGATAGAAACTAGTTCTTTTGACCCGCGAAATTAATAGAGCATGTTCTCAGCTTATCCTCCAAAATATGAATAGTCGGCTCTAACTGCCTGTCCGTATGAGGGTGAAACACTGTATTCAACTAAACCCGCATGCCCAAATCACTCTGCATAGCTTTCCAAAAGTGTGAAGTGAACTGCGTGCCATGGTCAGAAATGGCAGAAATGGTCATACCACGCAGTTGAATAATCTCCCTGATGTAAATCTGATCCAACCCCTCTGAAGAGTAGGAAGTCATCACCGCAATGAAATATGCGAACTTAGTCAACTGGTCCACAAAGTCCATAGAGATGCGCTTCCACTTCCACTTTGGTATCACCAACTTCTGAGTCAAACCACCAGATGTCTAACGTTCATGCTTCACCTGTTGATAATTGAAAAATCGGGAGACATTTCCAATGATAAGTTGGTATTTTACCAACTTCTCTCTTCTTGATACTTGGGCTTTCGTATGTTTTTGTTGAGAAACTAAGGCATTTGCAGATTTATTGGCATATTTTAGGTATTATGTGATTTAGAGAATATATGAGGAAAACAAGTCAAAACGAGTTAAAATGGAAAAATTGACTGTTGCTAGTCTTTGTTCTTCGTGATCCCAAAAGGTCTACATGTGATCGTTAGTATCCAGGAAAACAACAATTGTTTACACGGTGGATGGGCTGGAAGGCAAAGAATGAAGATACAGTCAGCAACTGGTCAATATTCTATGCGATCGCGAGGTAGAGTGATGCCAACACGGTCAAACTGGAAGATGTGTATCGCGAACGCGGGTAGATTGCTGCGCGAACTCGATGCAGGAAAGACTGGTCAGTGACCGGTCAACTGTTCTACGCAAACGCGAGGTACAGTCCGCGATCGCAGATATTTGCATTGTTGTTCATTGCAGTCGCATTGCTTATTTTCACGATCGCGATTCACATAACTAGGCAGAAAATCTGTACATAACCATCATTTCACATATTTGGCACACAAGCCACTTAATACTTGACTCAGCTCATTTTGGGTAGATCTTTGGCTAATTTTTGGCAGTTCTTTGGTCTTGTTAACTAAAAATACAAGCTTGAGTAAGGTTTATTGCACTTACACTTGAGATTGAAGATTTGAAGACTTTAGATGAGAAATTCTTAACCTTTTACACATGTCTCCAATTTCTTGCTTTGTATTGAATATCTAAGTGTGTACTATTTATTTTAATACTTGAAACATATTTATGTAAATATTCATTATTAAAGTTTGGTTAAAATCTCTTGTTGTGCTTATGTATTGAATGAGTTTTATTAATTATGAAGTGAGTTAATTGTTTCTTTAATTATTCGTGTTCTTAATGTTTTCAAAGGGATTAGCTAACCCTAGGGATCGCCCATTATCTTTGATATAATCTTGGAAAGACAAACTTAGGATTGGAAAATATTAATTAACAAAAACTTGAGACATTAACCATCACTTTATAGATTGTACTTCATGATTGAACTTGTCACGACCCCAATTTTCCTTAGTAGGACGTCGTGATGGCAGCTAGTCTCTATGACTAGTTAAGCCTAACAATAACGAAAACTGGACAACTATGAATTAAAAAATTGCGAAAAATAACTGAACAATAGATGAAAACCTTTTGAAAATCAAGTCTCGCACTACACACCCCAAAACCGGTGGAACCGAGTCATAAGTTCTACAGAGTGTAACAAGAGTAACTACTACATCACTGTCTGAAAATAAATACAACAGTAAACGAGGATAAAGGAAGGTGACTCTGAGACCCGCGGATGCCGAGCAGGCATACCTTGAAGTCTCCGATAAAACAACTAGCAGGAATCTTTATCTACCAGCACGAGCAGACGTACCTAGATCTGCACAAAAAGATGTACAGAAACATAGTATGAGTACACCACAATGGCACCCAGCAAGTATCAAGCCTAACCACAGTGGAGTAGTGACGAAGCCAGGTCAATACACCTACTAGGATATGGAATAGACAATATAAAATGAAATACGGATATAAAATGGGAAGGAACAAGATGATAGCATGATCTAATACCGGAAAATCAGCAGTAAAATAGCATGAAAGAAGCAACTAAAGTGATATCTTGTACGGACTACAGCTACTAGAATGATAATGAATGGCGCAACGAGAAATATTCCTTCCACGACACTTTGCAACATGAAATAACCGCAAGAAACACAACAAGGTACCGCCCTCTTCGTCTACCAAAGGCACATACAACCATCCAAACATCATCCCAAAACATATACGAAATTGCTCTAAATCAGCAAAACAAAAATGCGACTACTGTAGCAGTTCGTCGCATCAGCGAGTCAACATATTCACGGTTCGTTCCTGGTACAATTTATGATCCTCAGACATCAGGCGCACATCCTAACAACAAACAAACAGAAGCTAAGCAACAACAAGCAGCAAATTCTGCCGATAATTGCGAAGAACAGAGCAGTTTCGCACATCGAGCTCAGGTAAACCAAGTGGCTTAAAATCGATGACAATCAATTCCTGCTGTTGAGAATACTGTTTCTCGACCATCAAAACCAATTCTCATTGAGGCAATCTCCACAACATTAACAAAAGGTGTCGCTGCAGACTCGAGCACGCTGGGTTTTCGACAAAATGTCGAAACCATCTCAGCAGCCTAATTACATGATAAAGTTGCTCCTCAGCTGTTGGCAGTGGGTGAGCCAACTCAATAAATAACCGAAACAGGTTATCCAAAGCATTCATATGCCGCGCAACTTAATCTGAAACAATCTGCCGCAACCTCTTCAAAAACAGAATTGCTCCTTGTTACGCTCGTTCATGGTGAACCAACGATTGAATTCACCATGGATGATGTTAATGAATTTACAAGAGAAGAAGGTTTACATCAAGCTGTTATTGTCAAATTTTCATATGGAAAACCAGACTTGCACGAGCTTCGACAGATTTTACCGAAATAGTTTGACATTAATGGGTACAGTAATATTGGACAACTGGAATTTCGTCATATATTGATAAGATTTAATTTATATGAGGATTATATTCAGTTCTTATCAAGGTCGATAGGATATGTTAAAGCTAAAGGAGAGGATTTTTTTTCCGAACTTTTCCATGGACTTTAGGATTCAATCCTAGAGAGGAAACATCGAGAGCAGTTGTTTGGATCTCGTTTCCAGAACTGCCGCCTAACTTTTTTGCAAAAAAATCACTACTGTCAATAGCTTCAGCAGTAGGAAAACCACTTGCTGTGGACAAGGCAACAAAAGATCGTACAAGACCAAGTACCGCTAGAGTTAAGGTGCTGCTTGACTGACTGGACAAACATCCTAGTAAAGTTAAGCTACTCATTGTCGATAAAAAATCTGGGAAAGAAGTTGAATTTTTTCAGCATATTGCGTATGATAATCTCCCAAGATATTGCACATACTATAAACATAAAAGACATGAGGAAAGATCATGTCGTGTGATGTAGGGGAAGAGAATTACCACTGAAAAGGCTGGTGATCATGAACTGTTTATGAGTGAGGAGATGAGCAATATCGAGCAATATAAGGGAGATGCAAGACAGTTGTTGAATGCAAAAAGAGCTGGGAAAAATATGGGAGTGCAACAAACTGTTGTTGTCTCAAAGGACCATGGTCAGTTGGAAGTAGGGGACAGTGCACGAGGGGCTGTTAACAGAGATGTTCCTAATAATGTGCATGGGCAACATGAAGCTTTGCCAAGGGTCGAGAGTGTAGCTATTGTTGCAGCTCAACTCATTGGAGGGCTGGAACTTCTACTAAATATGTAGAAGAACGAAAGTTGTTGTATGCAGCCTTGACAACTTCTAAGGTAGAGGTTTGTGAGGTTAAACATCCCAGAGTAGAACTAGAAAAGAGCAGAATGCACTAGCCATCGAGAAACATATTAGAGTTTATGATGCTCCAGAAAGGAACGCTGGTGGAAAGTGCATAACATGGGCTGCTCAGGTTGAACACGAAGAAGAGGAGCACTGGAGGGAAGATGACGAGGGAGAGTCGACAGATTGCACTGCTCTTGAGAGTGATGATGATGATCTGCGATCAGTAGCTTCACCTCCAATGCCAAAGAATGAAAGGAAGCTTAACTTGAATGCCCTAGTATTTATCCCCTGGAACACTTCAGGAGATAGGTCAGCAACACCCACAAATGCCGTGCTGCAGTATTCGACTACTTTTGAGCAGCAGCGACAAGTATCAGTTACTCCAGCTGATATGACACATAATACCCCAGTTTCACTTACAACACCTGGGCAGTAGGAGCAACATTTTGGCACCAACAATTCACTATTTTTGCAGCAGCAGCAGAAGTTTAGCACAAGCAGTCCAATTACCTCGCAGGTAGCGAAAAATAAAAATAAAAAAGCAAAGCAGCAGGAGCAACAACATCGAACAGACTTTCCAACAGGTGATAGGACAAGGCAGACTAAACTAGCACAATCTGGGCAACAACAGCAGCAAATTGGCACCATCACTCCAATCACTGGTAATTCAGTTCCACACACCAAAACTGGCCAGCAGCAGAACGAGGCTCGCACAAGCAATCCCCAGAAAGGACAGCAGCAGCAGCAACTGACCACAGGAAGTCCAATACACTCGATGACAGTGATTTCACTAGATGCAAAATCTGTCACACAGCAGCAACAATGCATAAGCAGTCCAGTGATCTCTTATCCAGTAAGAAAAACAAATCCAAAGGCTACTTAAACTGGACAACAGCAGCTGGAGCAGCAGCAACAAGGTACCCCTGGGCAGACAGGTCCACCTACAGCATTTGCGCAGCAGCAGCAGCAGCAGCAGCAGCAGATTCAATGTTGCACTGGCAGGGCATTGATTTCTAATGCGGTAGCACTTACCAAAGATGGGCAGCAACACCACTAGTCTGCAGGCAGTCCGCTGCATGGACAGCAACAACAGCAACTGAGCCCAAGAAATCCAGTGCACTCAAAGGCAGTAACAACTACAAAATCTGGGGATCATGCTGACTTAAAGTTTCTGCAAAAAATCACATTGCCAAGAAGAGACATAAACCATTGTCAATGCTTGCACAAAAACTAGCTCGTCAATAGTTAGAGCTCAACTTACGTGCTGAGAAATATGATGAAAGTGAGGAAGATGAATTGCTTGCATATTGTCGGGAAGATACAGCAAAAATTCGAGATTATCTCCTATGCATAGAGGAAAAAAGAAACTGAATGAAGGAGTAGCACTGAGGCAAACCCCAATGAGAGTGGATGGACAACATCCAGAAAAGGAAGCTGCAGCATAATCAAATACTTGGCAGCTGCAGCAAAATGATTCTCACACAAGCAGTCAAGGACAACAACAGCAACTGCTTAACACAGGCAGTCCAATGCATTCAATGGCTACTGAAATTGGACAGTAGCGGATGAAAGGTACACCTACAGCAGCTGCGCAGCAACAGCAGCAACTAGGTGCAAGCACAACAACAACAAAAATTGGACAACAGCCTCACACAACCAGTCAAATGGTATTTTCGACTCCCCTTCAGATACCAGATTTGTAAAAAGAAGAAGAGGAAATGATAAAACGACGTCGTGGTAAGGATGCTACAACAGGTGGTCTTTCACCTGAGCACAATGAACAATTTCCGCAATCTCATTCAAGGAATAACAATTGGGATGGGAGAGTGAATGAGGAGGTAAATGTTAGGCGACTTCCAGTGAGAGTTGCTAAGGAAAAACAGGTTGTCTCAACCACGTCCAAGATATCCACCCGTTCGAAGAAGAAATCATGATTTTTGAATATATTCCGAAGAGACGGGAGGAGGAAGATAAAGATTTCCAAATAGAAGAGATTACAAGAATAGAAAAGGAGGGACAACACTCTAATTTGTACTATTTTCTATTATATCTTTTTATAATCATAATCATATGTATTATCATCATAGAGTGTATTATAAACTCTATGATGACTATTAAGTATTTGGTTCTTTCCAGATCTTTCTTTTTACATGTGTGCTAATAGGTGAGGCTTTTTATTTGCCTCAATGGGATTTGTATGGTAAGGTTTAGCTCGGTATGTGTTTGCTTAAGTCCTATGCCTCTGGTAGCCAAGGCATATAGGCGACACTACTCGAGCTTTTGTTCCCCTTACTTGTACTTTTCCTTTGCGGTGTTGTTTCTTTATTAATAAAATTCTATAATTTGCCCAAAAAAAAAGGTACCGCCCTCATGTATAATAAAATCAACCTACGGACTGCCTCGTATAATCATGAATAACAACCGAGGTACCGCCTCGTATTCATATTTTTAGATTTCAATTACAATCCTTTCTTATGCCGTCGCGTGAGCGTTTTTTGAAAATAGGTTTTGAAAATAGTTTTTCGAAATAGCTACACACGTTTTAGCCCACCGTATGATACTGTGTGGCTTCACGTAGTTCCCTTACAAGCAACACACACATAAGTCCCACCTTTTACCGCCGCATGCACATCAACCCAAGCCTTATACCGCCGCATGCGCATCAATATCACATCACAATAACAACTCGTACCATAAGTGCCCACATATCACAACTTGCCAGCAACAACAATATCAATGTTTCCATAACAATAGCCCATGGCTCCAACTCAACGTATACGAGAATATCAACAACAATAATGAATGGAAAATGCTCAATAGGATAGATATTTCAACAATAACCAACATCACCTCAACGTATTAACAAAACAAGGTACCGCCCTCGTGTATAATAAAATCAATCGAGGGACTACCTCGTATAATCGTGAATAACAACTGAGGTACTGCCTCGTATTCATATTTTTTAATTTTAATCACAATCCTTTCTTATGCCGCCGTGTGAGCGTTTTCTGAAAATAGGTTTTGAAAATAGTTTTCCAAAATAGCTACACACACTTTAGCCCACCTTATGATGTCGTGTGGCTGCACGTAGTTCCCCTACAAGAAACACGCACATAATTCCCACCTTTTGCCGCCGCATGCACATCAACCCAAGCCTTATACCGCCGCATGCGCATCAATATCACATCACAATAACAACTCGTACCATAAGTGCCCACATATCACAACTTGCCAGCAACAACAATATCAATATTTCCATAACAATAGCCCATGGCTCCAACTCAACGTATACGAGAATATCAACAACAATAATGAATGGAAAATGCTCAATAGGATAGATATTTCAACAATAACCAACATCACCTCAACGTATTAACAAAACAAGGTACCGCCCTCGTGTATAATAAAATCAATCGAGGGACTACCTCGTATAATCGTGAATAACAACTGAGGTACTGCCTCGTATTCATATTTTTTAATTTTAATCACAATCCTTTCTTATGCCGCCGTGTGAGCGTTTTTTGAAAATAGGTTTTGAAAATAGTTTTCCAAAATCAAATAACTCAACAATGAGAAAACAACGTGTAACCATGATATTGGATAAGACTAACTCATAATAAGGAAATTAATCTTCAAAAATGAGTATCAAATAACGGAAGTCAACAAATAAAGGGACAACATGAACAATTAATTCAATAATGATAATTAACAATGAAGAGATAACGAGTGACAATAAAGGGGATAACACGTTCAATTAAAGCATGAGAGCAATTTAGCAAGTAGGATGTAGAACAATTATTAAACAAGTCAACTAAGATATTTAGGATAGTTTAACACAATTAAGGATAATTTAACTATGAGAATTTAGCACAAAATTTGGCATTTCAATTAAAGCATGAAAAATAGTCTAAATAGCCTAAACCGGTCAAATACTACGTACAACCCGTTTACCCACTCTTCACCTTGAGTAACATATTTGACTTAGCACAATTGAATCAAACAATACCAATCCAAAGGGGTAGTTCCCCCACAAAGTTAGGCAAAACACTTACCTCAATTAGGCTAATTCAACATTCGGAAATAGTTTTTTCACTTAAAATCCACCTCCACACGTCTTATATCTAACCTAAATCGACTCAACATCATCAAACAATGCTAGGAAATTCAATTGCAATAGATAAAATTAAGATTTTTACACTTTTTCCAAAAAGTCAACAAAAGTCAACCGAGGGCCCACCCGGTCAAAACTCGGGTCCAATGGTAGATTCCGTCTACCCATGACCCCATGAGTTCATATATGTGATTAGTTTCAAAATTCGAGTCCAACTCGACTCTCAAAACCCAATTTCTTATTTTTCAAAAATTTGACAAAGTTTCATAAATTTCTACTTTGATTCATATGATTTTGATGTTAAAATATAAGATAATTTGATGGAATATGATTAGAAATAGATTAGGATCACTTACCCAAGTTTTGTAGGTGAAAATCTCCTCTCCAAATCGTCATCTACCGAGTCTAGGGTTCAAAAATGAAAGAAGAAAGTCAAAAATCTTGTCCGTCAGGTCTTTGTCCAGTCGCAAATGTCGCATTTGCGATGTGGGGTTCGCAAATGCAAACCCTGCATATGCGAAGAATCACTCGCAAATGCGTAGTCCTTCCATTTTTGCTGTCATCGCAATTGCATCGAATAGTTCGCAATTGCGAGCAGTGGACCTTTGCAATTGCGACCAAAGCGACCGCAAATGCGAACTAACTCATTCCCAGCATACTTTACAATTTGCAAATGCGAACCCAACAAGCTTGGCTTAACTTCATAAAAGCGAATTCAGACCTCGCAATTGTGAGATTTGAGGCCTATACAGAAACCAGCAACTTAAAAATTCCAACAACACTACGCTAAACGTTCGAAACTCACCCGAGCCCTCGAGGCTCTAAACCAAATATTCACACAAGTCTAAAAACATCAGAAAAAATTGCTCGCACAATCAGAACACTAAAACAACATCTAAACTATGAATTAAACTCTAAAATGCCCCGTCCAAGAGCTCTGGCATTTGGCGATTTTGCGAAGACTAGGAGAAAAGCTTCACGAGCTCTTCCATGGCGTCGCCAGCCACTGGCCAGCCACCTGATGGGGCTGGTCAGTCGTCTATACCTCCTCCACAACCTACTACATCCATTACACCCACAAATCTATTCCAAAACTATGCAGATCTTTTACAACCAAAATGAAAAATAATCCCATGCAAACCCTAGCCGCCGTCCGTATGAAACCAGTGGAGTATTTACATGGAGAGCCTATAAGATGCTGGAAAAAGGCAGCAGTGAAGCAATCAATAGTTAAACAAGGCTTGCAACTGGAAGCGTTTGGGAAAATTTTCCTGTGGCAAGCCAGTGATCAACGAATTGCACAAGGTCATACCAATACAATGTGAGTTGAAGGGTGGATGTTCTATAGGGCTCATTGAAGATAATCATGTGCTAATTAGGTTATCATTGATGGAGGATTATATTCATTTACTCAGCCAGCTTTTTATTTGAAGGAACAAGGTAAAATGTGGAAGATACGATGTACTAAGTGGAATCCATGGTGGAAACCTGATGAAGAGACCCCCATTGCTATTGCACGGATTAGCTTCCTACAGCTGTCACATAATTTTTTTGGTAAGGAATTCGTATTTTCTTTGGCAAGAGCAGTACGTAATCCACTTCATGTTGATTTGGCTACACAAAGTGGCACAAGACCTAGTTGTGCAAGGGTTAAGGTGGAAGTAAATTTACTTGCAACATTTCCTCAAAGTATTACGATAGTGGAAGAAGAAGAAGAGACTGGGTCAGAGGAATCTATTTTGATCAAGATCAAATATGACTACTTGCCAAAATATTATAAGATATGTAGAAAGCAGGGGCACAACGAACTTGAATGCTGGGTAATTCATCCAGAATTGCATAAGAGGTTCGATGACAAGGTTGAGAATCAAGATACCGGAAGGGAAGTAGTTGGTACTGCACCTGCTTCAACTAAAGTACTCTCATGTGGAAAAGTTTTAGGTAAACCAATCACAAATAACGCCAAGCAGGGGCGGATTCAAGCAAGAAATAATTGGTGCCAACGTGATAATAGGGGTCATATAATTGACAATACAAAGGAGAAGGTCATAGAGAATGGGAAGGGGAAGAACAAAGATGAGGCAGTTTCAACAAAAAACAATTTTGATGCGTTGGAGGTAGAAGAAATTGATCAACCAACTTTAAGGTTCGCTGATGACAAAGGAGATGGAAAAGGCAAAGAAAAAGAGAAAGAACAACTTGAGAATGCTATCAAGAAAGGGCAGGAGAAGCAACTTGGTAATAATGCTAGGAATGGTCAAGAGAAGCAGCAGATGAGGAATGTTGAAAATCCCAGCTCCAATCCTTAGGTTGTTGGGATTAGTGGAACGGCTAAAGAAGGTGTTCCTAATCCTAGTAATACTAGGATTAGGGTGGAGAAAAGTGTTGAAGCTGGGAAAGAAAATCCAGGTGGAAATAGGAGCCCTAATCCTATTGATACTGGGATTAAGGATGCAACTACAAAGGAGAAGACAGTTGAATGGGTTCAAAGGAACTTTGGTATACACAAGAAAGTTCTTAATGTTAGTCTAAACCATTCATCCCAGGAGATACATTCTTAGACCTTTGTGGAATCACCTAAGTCCACTAGAGCTACTAGAGGTGATAGACAACTATGGAGTGATGAAGTATGGGAGTTTGAGGATAATTCTAAGGCAAATACAAGTATAGGAGTCGAAGGTGAAAGAGGCAACACAGCTAGAACAAGCAGGCAAAGTAAACAGGATGTCTACAATAAACCCTACCTGCCAGGAAATTAGGGTTGAGGATTTTGAGGAGACAAATGATCAGCAACCTATGCAATCAATTGGAGCAAACACAGGAACACAAGAAAAGCCTAGAATCACTGAAGGATCAATAATAGCTTCAATAGGGACGAAGGACCTCAATGGAACAGTAAACCCTAGGAAAGCTATTTAGGTTTTGGACAATTTTAGTGGTGCTCAGGTGGAGGTTTTGGTCAAGGAATAGGTTGGCAATGTTAATGTTAATGTCTTAGAGGATACAGTGAGGGAAAATCAAAAAACAGTTGATGGCACGACCTCTGATCTTAATGTAACAATGAATTCTGGGAAAGCTGCTAAAGCGAACCCTAATCTGGGCAATGTTTATGATCTACAATTCAAGATGATGAAGGAGACAGTAGGAGCTTTGGAGAAGAATGCTAAGGTGAATGAGGAGCAGGATATTGTAACAAAGAATCCCGGAGCATTAGAGCCAACGCCAATGGCTTGTTCATCAACCACTTATCAGATTATGCAGTTGCAGCTCAATTTACCTTTGAAGTCACATTTGCAGACATTACATGACATAGTCACACACAATGTGGCACCTGTGGACATAGCTTTCATGGAACAACAACAACTAGATGAAAAAGGAAATGATGAGTCAATTGCTGGGAACTTCAAACAAGTGTCAAGGGATGCTGACTTATCACCTAGATCTAGTGCAAAAGGAGGTATGAAGACAAAGAAGCAGACTCAGAATAAAGAACCACTTCAGCCTTTAAGAATCATGCCAGGAGGGCAGCCTCACACACTAAATGATGATCAAGACATTGATTTGGAATATCAGGTCTTTAAATGCATAGCAGGCCTTTCCTAGAGTGATCAATATGCAAAGGGAGCACAGTTTCTTTGTCATTGCATTAATGGAGCCCTTTCAGAATGCATGACACATACAAAGGTATAGGAGAAGGCTTAATATCGAGTCTGCTATTTCAAATTTGAATGGGAAGATATGCTTGTTCTTTAATGCTGTGATAAAGTGGGAGTTGGTGATGGAAACTACACAACAGGTAACTAAAGGTATTCCATCATGAAATAGGGCAACATATTATGATCATATTTGTGTATTCAAAGTGTTCTTCACTAGAGAGACTGGAATTGTGGGATAACTTATACTACATGGCAAGTGATATGGAGCTACCTTGGCTAGTAAGAGGAGACTTTAATGTGGTTTTACAAGAAGATGAGAAGATAGGTGGATTACTAGTACATCCTCCAGAATATGAGGATTTTGCATTTTGTGTAAATTCATGTGGTTTATTTGATCAAGGATACAAAGGAAGTCCATTTACATGGTGGAATGGGAAACCTAATGCTGAGTGTATCTTCAGAAGACTGTACAGGATCTTTATGAAATTACCATTTCAAAACATGCTCCCTTCAATTGAGGTGGAACCTTTGATTGGAACTGGAACAGACCATGCACCAATGCTTATGTCTTGTGGAGAGCAGACAACCAATTTTGTTAAGCCTTTTAGATTTTTGAATTTTTGGACAACACATCTTACTTTCATGGATGTGGTGAGACAAAAATGGAATGCTGATTTCATTGGGTATCCTTTCTTGATGTTCAAGCATAAGCTGAAGAAGGTGAAGGTAGCATTGTCTAAATGGAGCAAGGACACATTTAGTGATATATTCAAATAATTGGCTATTCTGGAGGACATTGTGCAAACAAAGGAGATGTTGTTTGAGGGAATTGAGAATAGGATTGTGCTCCAAAAAGCTCAAGCTGCATTGAAAAAATATTTGAGCTTGGAGGAGCAGTATTGGAAGCAAAAAAGCTAGGATGACATGGTTTGATGAGGGTGATAGGGACACTAGTTTCTTTCATAATCATGTCGATGGTAAAAGGAAGACACTGCAATTGAGAAGAATTCAGAATGGTGATGGAAATTGGCTTGAGGATCAAGAACAGATGGCTATTGCAGTAGTTAATTTCTACCAAAGGAAATTCACTAAAGAAGGAGATCCTACAGATTTTTCTATGTTGGAGAAAATTCCTTCTATGGTATCAATCGAGCATAACTTGGAGCTATGCAGGTTTCCAACATTAGAAGAAGTTAAGACTACAGTATTTGAGTTGAGTGGAGATAATGCCAGTGGTCCTGATGGATTTACTGGCCTGTTTTATCAAGCTTTTTGGGAGGCAATCTGCCATGACATACACAATATGGTACTTTATTTTTATGGAAGGGCACCTTTGCCAAAGTTCATCACTCATACTATTCTAGTTCTATTGCCAAAGAAGCCAAGAGTGCTTTCTCAGACTTGAGGCCTATAAGTTTGAGTAACTTTATTAATAAAGTGCTATCTAGGGTTCTTCATGGTAGGTTTGAGAAGTTTTTTCCTTCATTAATATCACCAAATCAATTTGGATTTGTGAAGGGGAGGAGAATATTTGAAAATATTTTACTTATACAGCAAATTGTCACTGACATAAGGTTGAGAGATAAGCCTGCCAATGTTGTGATTAAACTTGATATGGCAAAGGCCTATGATAGGGTTTCCTGGATGTACTTAGGATAATGGGCTTTGCAGAATATTTCATCAACATGGTTTGGAACTTGCTTCTAATAATTGGTACATAGTGTTGGTGAATAGTCAGTCCTCAGGTTTCTTCAAGTCTACTAGGGGTGTGAAGCAAGGTGATCTACTGTCCCCTGCATTGTTTATATTGTCAGTTGAGGTCCTATCTAGGGCCTTGAATAAGTTGTTTGAAGACAAGACTTTATTTGGATTTGGAATGCCCAAGTGGTCTGATCCTCTAAACCATTTGGCTTATGCAGATGACACCATAATATTTGCATAAGCTCACCCATCTTCTCCTAGCAAGATCATGGCAGTATTGGGGAACTATGAGCAAGTCTCAGGCCAGCTTATCAACAAAGACAAGAGTTCTTATTATATACATGCCAATGTTGCACATGTACTATTTCAGGCAGTTGGTGATATTACAGGATTTTCAAGAGGTAAATTTCCTTTCACATACTTAGGGTTCCCTATCTTTTACACTAGAAGGAGGAAGGATTACTTATATCTTTTGGAGGAAAAGCAACACTCATCGCTAGTGTGTTGCAAAGTATGCCAGTGCATTTATTATCAGTGATTGATCCCCCAGATAGCATACTGGAGTATTTGCATAAGATCTTTGTACGTTTCTTTTGGAGCACAGAGGAAGAAGGGAGGAGTAGGCATTGGGCTTCATGGCAGAACTTATGTATTCCTAAAGAGGAAGGTGGTCTAGGCTTTAAATCCCCACATGATGTATCAAGGGCTTTGATTGCTAAGCTTTGGTGGAGGTTTAGGACTACCAAATCATTATGGTCTAACTTCATGCAGAACAAGTATTGCAAAAAGGAGCTGCCTATTGTAATGCAATTTAGAGAGGGCTCACATATGTGGTAGCAGATGTTGCATGCTAGTGAAGAAGAGAACATGAGATAATGTGGGAGATAAAGAGTGGAATAACCAACAAATGGCATGAAATCTGGACTAGACTAGGTGCTCTCTATCATGTCCTACCTCCAGATTTTCCGATAAATGAGGAATTGCAAGAGATGACAGAATTGAGGCAGGGAGGATCATGGAATGAGCAATTGATTGATCAAAGTTTTCCTGAAGATATTACTGAACATATTAAACACTATGTCCATTATGATGGTAATGATGAATATTGGGACAAACCATACTAGATGCCAACTCCATCAGGTAAGTTCATAGTTAGTAGTGCTTGGCAAGTTCTGAGGCATAAAGCTAATCCTAATCAGGAGTTCAAACAAATATGGACTAAAGGATTGCCATTCAAAATATCTTTCTTCTTATGGAGGCTATGGTGGCATAAGTTGGCTACTGATGATTTATGGATAAGGTAAGGGTATATAGTCATGTCCATATGTTGGTGTTGTTAGCATCCTCAGGAGGAAATATTAAATCACAGATTCTTAACTAGCCCTACTACTACAAAGGTGTGGAAACTATTCATGGGAGCTGCAAGGATTAATGTGCCATTAGTACAAGTGAAAGAAGTGATAAGGAATTGGTGGAATGCAAACTGTTGTCCAAAATTGAAACCATTGTTTCAGGCAGCTCCAGCTCTTACATGGGAGCTATGGAAAAAATGAGGAACACAGGCAGGAATGAAGGAACTGTCTCTACTAAAAGAGTCATTCATGAACTCAACAAGACATTGGATTACTTGGAAAAGGTTAGGTATCCATGGTTGTCTCATATACCTATGTTGTGGCCATACATGATCCAGTTCTTTAAAGCATACAAGCCAATATTGATCACTAGGAGAGTTACTTGGCAAGACCACATCAAGGGTGGTATAAGTGTAACACTAATGGAGCTTCAAGAGGAAACCTTGGGCCTATTTCACTTGGCTTTTGTGTGAGAGATGATACAGGAGATCTGGTATATGCAAGGGCAGTGGATTTAGGAGTGACCACCAATGTTATAGCTGAGACAAAAGCAATACTGCAAGGCTTGGAGTATTGTGTGGAGCATGATCTTCATCCACTCATATTGGAGACCGACTCATTGATGCTAAAGAAGGTTATTAAAGGGGAACCGGATCCACCTTGGTCTATAGTGCCAGAAGTGTAGAAGATTAAGGTGTTGAGGGATCACTTTAATGTGATCTTTCAACATGTGTTCAGTGAAGGCAACACTGTTGCAGATTTTATAGCTAACATTGTTTTTCTTTTGCAAGTACAACTCATTTCCATACTTTCTCTGAACTACCTAGTGCAGGGGAGGAGGCTAATAAACCTTGATAAGTCACAAACTCATAATCTTAGGGTTAGGATTGCCAAAAGAAGAGCCCTAGATTGATGATGTTACTAGGTTTGTTATTGGATTTGCTTGCTTGTCACACTGTGATGTTTAGAGTTTGTACACTGTTAGAGTACCTTCCAGTGGTATTATCATGTTATCATGCTCATTTTGGAGGTGCTCTAATGGTGTATGGAGGTTTTCATACAAGCAGGCTATGGATAGCTAATCTTATAATGTTTCTAGAGAGTGTAATGTCTAGTCATGAGTCTCAGTATACCCTTTGCATTGACTTCTGTTTATGTGTTACTTACCATTTGTTTGATCAATGGTTGTTGAAATGCAAAAGCTGGGATCCAATATTATCAACAGGATTGGTGGTTACTTAAGTGTATATGTGTACTGCTAGGACATCAGCCAGTGGTATTGGTATGATTTCATGCCGAATCTAGAAAGGTAATGGCAATGCACATAGCTGTTTTGAAATGCAGTCATGGTCTATATGGATAGGTCACTGCTAGCAGATACTGCCGTATCACATAGGAACCTACATGAGCTTCATGTTTATTAGTTACAATACTTTAGTTCTACAAGGTTTTCTGAAGGATCATAGCTCGTATTCAATGTTACTGGAAGGTATAATGTATTATATTAGCATGCATTGTAATGTCATGATACTATTAAGTGGTATTGACATGTATACATGTCCAATCTGGAGGTGTTATGGCAGTGCAGGCTTGTGGTATATATTGCAGGAAATGACACGTTACACTGTATCCTTTGGCTATTTTTATTCTACATATGTGTCTTTTGGCCTGGACTACATTCATCTTATACAGGGAAGACAGAATTTTTGCCTACATTGTTCATGAAGTTGGCAATCTACATGGATTCTTGGTCACTTCCAATTGGTGGTGTTTCTTGGAGATTCACATTTTCCTTGTACTTTGGAACGCAAAACTTGGCGCCTGGTGAGAGCATTAGAGGTGCTACATTAAGGTTTTGCACTTGGCTTGTGGATACACAGATCATTTCTTATGTGGGGGGTCAGCTATGATACTATTTGTAATAGTTAGCATTTCTTATTTCATTACTTTTAGCCCTACCTTAGCATATTTGAGATTTGGTTGGACAAATTGTAAACATTGGATCCTTATTTTTGTTTATTGTTTATATATATTAGCCACTACGCAACCTGCGTAGTCGTATATTTGCTATAAAAAAAAAAACTCTAAAACGCATGATTTTCAAAGAGAATTTCATGAACTTCTAAAATTACAACTATGCGTCCGATTTCTATCAATTGAACTCCAAATGACGCCAAATTTTGCAGACAAGTTCTAAATGCCATAATGGACCTATTCCAAGTCCCAAAATCAATTTTCGAGCTCAATAGCTAAAAGTCAACCTACGGTCAAACTTTTCAACTTAAAATTGCCCAATTTCGGCAAATCAACATAAATCAACCTACGGACTTCCAAAATCAATTCCGCACATAAGCCCAAGTCTAAAATCACGATACGAAGTTATTAGAGTTATAAAAACACAGTTCTGGGGTTGTTTTCACAAAAGTCAAAGTTTGGTCAACATTTTCAAATTAAAGCTTTTATGTCTAGAAGTAAGGGTCCAAATCAACCAGAAAGTTTCCCGGAAGGAAACTAATCAATTCTGCAATTCATAAAGACATAAAGTGTGAAGCAAAGAAGGAGGTACCAGGGCGCAATTACACAAGAAGACCGATCGGTTCATAAACATTCTCCCCCTCTTAAAACAAATGTTCGTCCTCGAACGTGCATAAGAACATACCTGAAGTGGTGAATAGATGAGGATAACGACTCTGCATGTCGTATTTGGTCTCCCAGGTCGCTCGATCGGATGACCCCTTCATTGAACCTTCACTGAAGCAATATCCTTTGACCTCAACTTCCGGACCTACCGGTCCAAGATGGCCAACGGCTCCTCAACATAATACAAATCCTTGTCGAAGTGGACTGAGCTAAAGTCTAGCACATGAGACGGGTCTCCGTGATACTTTCGGAGCATAGAAACATGGAATACTGGTGAACTGCAGGACTAAATGGCAGTGCAAGCTTGAAGGCCACCTCTCCAATCCTCTTGAGAATCTCAAAAGATCTAATATATCTAGGGATCAGCTTGCCCTTCTTCTCGAACCTCATAACGCCCTTCATGGGCAAAACTCGGAGGAAGATCCGCTCCCTACGAACCCCTCCGATCCACATAACTCTTCTGTATAGATTGGGCTGTGCAAAGCCGATCTTGAATTAATTTGACTGTTTCCAAAGCATCCTGAACCATGTCTGTACCCAATAGTCCAGCCTCGTCCGGCTCAAACCAACCCACTGGAAACAGACACCACCTCCCATATCGGCAAGCAGCAAGAACTGATCCCAAGAACCCCCAAACTCCATCACACACGCATGGAGCATATCCTCAAATATCTGAAGAGTGCGCTCGGACTGTCCGTCCGTCTGAGGATGAAATGATGTACTCAACTCAACCAGCGTGCCTAGGTCACGCTGTACGACCCTCAAGAATCGCGATGTAAATTGCATACCCCGGTCAGAGATGATGGATACCGGTACTCCATGAAGTCTGATGATGCGAATGTATACCTAAGCCAGCTGCTCTAAAGAGTAAGTAGTCACCACTGGAATGAAAATGAGCCAACTTGGTCAATCTATCCACAATCACCCATACTGCATCGAACATCATCTGAGTCCGGGGGAGCCCAATAACAAAATCCATAGTAACCAGCTCCCATTTCCACTATGGAATCTCTATCCTTTGAAGCAACCCACCTGGCCGCTGATGCTCATACTTCACCTGCTGACAATTTAGGCACCGAGCTACATACTCCACTATGTCTTTCTTCATCCTCCACTAATAGTGGTGCCTCAAATCCCGATACATCTTAAGCAGTACCGGGATGAATTGAGTATCGCGAACTGTGAGCCTCCTGAAGAATCCACTCATGCAACCCATCTACATTGGGAACACATAGCCTGCCCTTCATCCGTAACACACCGTCATCCGCAGTAGTGACCTCCTTGGCATCCCATGCGAACCGTGTCCTTGAGGACAAACAAATAAGGGTAGTCATACTAATGCTCTCTGATACGGTCATATTGAGAAGACCGAGAAACTATACAGGAAAGAAATCGACTGGGCTCCAAAACGTCCAATATAATAACTGGTTGGCTAAGGCCTGAACCTCCAAGGCGAATGGTCCTCTGCTACCGGTAGATATGCTAAACTGCCCAAGCTCTCCCCCTTTTGACTCAAGGCATCGGCCACCACATTGGCCTTCCCGGGATGATATAGAATGGTGATATCATAGTCCTTAAGTAAATCTAACCATCTCCATTGCCGCAAGTTAAGATCCTTCTATTTGAGCAGATGTTGTAACTATGGTGGTCGATAAAGACCTCACAAGGAACACCATACAAATAATGCCGCCAAATCTTTAATGCATAAATAATGGCTGTCTACTCCAAATCATGGACTGGATAATTCTTCTCATGAGTCATTAATTGTCGAGACGCGTAGGCAATCACCCTATCATCTTGCATCAACACCACGTCGAGGTCAACACGTGACCCATCACAATACATAGTATAAGACACCGAGCCCATAGGCAACAATAATACTGGGGTTGTGGTGAAAGCAGTCATGATATTTTGAAAGCTCGCCTCACACTCCTCGGTCCATCTGAAAGAAGCACCCTTCTGGGTCAGTTTGGTCAAGGGTGCAGTAGTAGACGAGAAGCCCTCCACGAAGCGATGATAATGCCCGGCCAAACCAAGGAAACTCAAGATCTCAGTAGCTGAAGACGATCTAGGCGAACCCTGCACCGCCTCAATCTTCTTCGAATCTACCTTGACCCCTCACTCGACACCACATTGACCCAAAAATGCCACCAAATCAAGACAGAATTCACACTTTGAGAACTTTGCATATAGCTTCTTCTCTATCAAGGTCTGGAGCAAAATTCTCAAGTGCTGCTCATGATCTTCGCGACTGGGGGAGTACACACAGATGCCGTTAATAAACACAATGACGAATGAACCAAGATAAAGCTAGAACACAATGTTCATCAGGTGCATAAATGCTGCTGGGGCGTTGGTCAGCCCAAAAGACATTACGAGGAACTCGTAGTGACCATACCGAGTCCTAAAGGCAGTCTTCCGAATATCCGGATCCTGAATCTTCAGCTGATAATAACTTGACCGCAAGTCAATTTTTGAAAATACTCTGGCACCCTGTAGCTGATCAAATAGGTATTCAATGCATGGCAATAGATACATGTTCTTCACTATAACCATGTTCATCTGACGATAATCAATACACATGCACATCGATCGATCGTTCTTCTTCACAAACAAGATCGGAGCACCCCACAGCGACACACTAGGCCGAATGAATTCCTTATCAAGCAATTCCTGTAATTGCTCCTTTAACGTCTTCAGCTCAGCTGGTGCCGTAAGATATGGTGGAATAGAATGGGCTGAGTGCCCAGCAACAAGTTAAAGCCCAAATCAATATTACTGTCGGGTGGCATGCCTGGAAGATCTGCTGGAAATACATCTAGAAAGTCTCTCACTACTAGAATTGCCTCAACGATAGGAGTATCAACACTGACATCTCACACAAAGGCTAGATAAACATTACACTCCTTCTCAACCATTCGCTGAGCCTTTGGAAATAATATAACCCTGCTAGGCACATAATCTAATGCACCCCTCCACTCTAACCGTGGTACACCTAGGATAGCCAGCATCACAGACTTAGCGTGACAATTAATAATAAATGAAAGGGCGATAACCATTCGATGCCAAAGATAACATCAAAGTCTACCATACAAAGTAGCAACAGATCAACTCTGGTCTCAAAATCACCAATAATAACTAGAGACGACCGATACATATGGTCCACAACAATAGAATCTCCCACTGGTGTAGACACATAAATAGGAGAACTTAAGAAATCACGGGATATACCCAAATATGGAGCAAAGTAAGATGATACGTAGGAACAAGTGGAGCCTGGATCAAATAAGACTGATGCATCTATATAAGAGACTGAAAAAAATACCTGTAATGACTGAGTTTGAAGCAACTGTCTCTGTCCTAGCAAGAAGAGCATAATATCTAGCTTGGCCTTCCACTCTAGGGCGACCTCTACCTGCCCGACCTCCACCTCTAGCTGGCTGAGCGGATGGAGCGGCAACTGGGGCAGTAATTATGGCCTGAGAAGTCAACGGACCTAACCAAATTCGTGGAGCCTAAGTAGTTTGGGAAGGTGCACCCCAACTGAGTCTACGACAGTCTCTAAACATGTGGAGGGTATCACCACTCTCAAAACAAGCTCTCGATGAACGTGGCGGCTAGGATTGGCTCGGGCCTAGTTGGTTGGATTAACAGTTGAAGGCACCTCATGCAGGAAGTGCACTAGAAAGTGGCTGAGCAAAGTGTGGAACCTGGGACATCGATATAACCAGAGCACCACTAGCTGAGCGAACTGGGCGGCTCACATAGCCCCAACCATGACTGGCTGAAATTGGAGCGTGACCACTACTAAATCCTCTTGTGCCACGAGGCCTCTTGGCCTCCATATCCTCTCTATCAGGATCTCGCATACCCTCCAACCTCTGTGCACTCTCGACAACCTGCTGATACAGAGTGTCTGACTCTAACTCCCTAGCCATGATGTATCTAATACTCTGGTTGAGCCCCTCATTGAATCGACGGACTCGCTCTCTGACTGTGGCAACCAAGGCTGGTGCATGCTTGGACAAATCACTGAATCAAATAGCATACTCTAACACTAACATAGTACTCTGGCGCAGCCGCTCAAATACCGGGCACCAAGCATCCCGAAGGGTTTGAGGAACAAACTCTCTCAAGAAAAACTCTGAAAAGTGATCCACGTAAGTGAGGCTGCCTCAGCTGGTCTACCCACCTCGTACGCTCACCACTAGTGATATGCCGCTCCTTTCAGCTGGAACATAGTAATGGCAACCCCACCCCTCTCCACAATGCTCATGGTGTGAAGAATGTGGTGAAACTCCTCAACAAATAGATGCACATCCTCTGAAGCCAAACCACTTAAAGTAAGAGGGTAGTACTTCTTGAACCTCTCGAGCCTGAGCTGCTCCTCCTCAGATGTCGTTGCCTTGACCACGGGCTGAATTGGAGCAGATAGCTGTACCGGTATAACCTTTAGGACCTGATCAAACTAGACCTTCTGCTCTAGGTACGAGTTGGGGGAGTCTGTGCTCCTCCCCTAGCCTGAGATGTGGCTGGTGTAAGTGGGATCAACCCCGCCTGAGCTAAGGTGCTGAATATGCTCATGAAGTATGCGAGGGTCTCCAAAAGTACTGGGGTGGCAATAGGCGCCTCGGGTATCTAACCCCCGATTGGAGCTACTGGTGGCTCCTCAACCACAGCTCGGGCAGGTGCTCTTATTGCATCACGTGCCCGTCCTCAGCTCTGACTTGGCCTCGGCCTCTCACGGCTCTAGAAGGGGCGCAGGTGTCATGATCGTCAGATCCTGCGGTACGTGTTCTCACCATTTGTGAGAGAATAGAAATTCAAAGATTTAGTTTTCGAAATCAACCACTTCGCACAATAAGGAATCAAGGAAGTGATGTTTTCCTAACAATTTCGTAGTCTCTCGAAGATAAGTACAGACGTCTCCGTACCGATCCGCAAGACTGTACTAAACCTGCTTATGACTCGTAACACCTATGAACCTAGAGCTCTTATACCAACTTGTCACGAACCCCAGTTTCCCCTCCCTAGAAAGCCATGATGGAACCCAGTCTCTATGACTAGGTAAGCCAAACAATAATGAAAACTGGACATATATGAATTAACAAATTGCGGAAAATAACTAAACAATAGATGAAAACCTTCCGAAAATCAAGTCTCACACTACATATCCCAAAATCGGTGGGACCGAGTCATAAGCTCTACAAAGTGTAACAAGAGTAACTACTACATCACTATCCAAAAATAAATACAACAATAAACGAAGATAAAGGATGGTGACTCCGAGGCCTGCGGAGGCCGAGCAGGCATACGTTGAAGTCTTCGATAAAACAGCTTGCGGGAATCTCTATCTACCGGCACGAGTAGACGTACAAGGATCTGCATAAAAAAAATGTGTAGGAGCATAGTATGAGTACACCACAACTGTACCCAGCAAGTATCAAGCCTAACCTCAGTAGAGTAGTGACGAGGCCAGGTCAAGACACCTACTTGATATGAAATAGACAATATAAAATGACGCACAGATAAAAAATGGGAAGTAAGAAAATAACTAATACGGAACAAGATGGTAGCACGATCTAAAACCGGAAAAATCAGCAGGAAAATAGTATGAAAGAAGCAACTAAAGTGATACAAAGATCTTGTATGGGCTACAACTACTAAAATGATAAAGAATGGAGCAACAAGAAATATTCCTTCCATGACACTTTGCAACATGAAATAACCGCAAGAAACATAACAAGGTACCGTCTCGTGTATAATAAAATCAAACGAGGCACTGCCTCGTATAATCGAGAATAACAATCAAGGTACCGCCTCGTATACACATCTCTCAATTTCAATCACAATCGTTCCTAATGCCGCCGCGTGAACATTACATTTGAAAATAGGTTTTGAAAATCGTTCTCCCGAAATAGCTACACATACTTTAGTCCACCTTGTGATGTTGTGTGGCTTCACGTATTTCCCTTACAAAAAACACGCACATAAGTACCACCTTACAGCATGCACATCAACCCAAGCCTTATACCGACGCATGCGCATCAATATCACATCAAAATATAACTCGTACCACAAGTGCCCACATATCACAACTTGCCAACAAAAATGATATAACCCATATTTGCATACGTTAGCTTACACCGTAAGTTAGTCTACGTAGGTCCAAGAATAGATTATCCTTGAGAGGATAAGAATTTAGTCCTATTGGTCTTAAATAATACAAGGGTGTATACGAGTGGTTAACAAGTACTAGAAGTTAAACAAATCAAGGATGTTGTAACTCGTATTTTCGGGTAAATCTAGAGGTGACTAATATCACCAAGAGGTTATGTTTTAAGGTATTTAACTCATATAATATCCGTTTCATAAGTTTTGAAGTCAAACGAGTTGTGAAACAAAAGTCGACAAACGTTGTCGCAACTTACGTTCATAATTTTACTCATACTTTAGGTCAAATGTCACTAATTTTTTCTCCCAATTTACTTGGAATTATGGGGTGATCTACCCACCAAATTCAAGGTCTATGAGTCTAGTTTCTAACGCATTAAACTGTTTGTCGATACGATCTCCAAGTTGAGAGATATTCGCGTTTTCGCAAACGTCAAGTATTGCTTGAGAGCAACCACGACTCGTTGTAGGTCCTCTCCAACCATTACAGTTGAGTAGCGCTGTTACAACCCGTAATTTCGTACGTTAGATTGTGCCGTAAGATAGTCTACGTATAAAGGCCTAAGAACTGGAAAAGAGTCCAAAAAGTCAAGAAAAGAGCAAAGGGCTTCGCAAAGCTAGGTATGCTACCGCCAAAACCACATGCAGGCCGCATATCTAACACTGAAATCGCAGACCAAGGCAGATTTATGGACAAAGATCAGTGCCAGAAATGCGGTCATAAGTGCGGTCGCATTTTCAAAATGCGAACCGCATATTATACCTAATGTATCGCAAACTGAAATATATTTCTGTGCAAAAATCTATGCCAGGAATGCGGTCAGTATGCGATCGCATGCTGAAAATGCGGACCGCAAAACATACCTCCTATGTCGCAGAATGAGACAGATTTCTGGGCTGGGATTCGCGTCCAGAATGCGAACCGCATGTTGGTTCTGCGACGTAAACGCGGTCACAGACGTGAAGGCATCAGACACGTGCGTCACTTAATTGCCGACCTTTTTAAAGGGATATAACCCAGATATTTCACCTTTACTTCCAACCTTAAAAGTCAAACGAAATAGAGAGCCCTGAAACCCTTCTCAAAGAATCCCACACAAGCCCTAATTGGGCGTAAAACCTAGAGGTTGAAGAACCAAGGAAAAGGGCTGAGTTATCCAACATGCAAGGTAAGTTACTGCTCTCTTTCATACATTCTTCCTCCTGGGAATTCTTGATAATTCGTTCTATGTATGNACTACTAAAATGATAAAGAATGGAGCAACAAGAAATATTCCTTCCATGACACTTTGCAACATGAAATAACCGCAAGAAACATAACAAGGTACCGTCTCGTGTATAATAAAATCAAACGAGGCACTGCCTCGTATAATCGAGAATAACAATCAAGGTACCGCCTCGTATACACATCTCTCAATTTCAATCACAATAGTTCCTAATGCCGCCGCGTGAACATTACATTTGAAAATAGGTTTTGAAAATCGTTCTCCCGAAATAGCTACACATACTTTAGTCCACCTTGTGATGTTGTGTGGCTTCACGTATTTCCCTTACAAAAAACACGCACATAAGTACCACCTTACAGCATGCACATCAACCCAAGCCTTATACCGACGCATGCGCATCAATATCACATCAAAATATAACTCGTACCACAAGTGCCCACATATCACAACTTGCCAACAAAAATGATATAACCCATATTTGCATACGTTAGCTTACACCGTAAGTTAGTCTACGTAGGTCCAAGAATAGATTATCCTTGAGAGGATAAGAATTTAGTCCTATTGGTCTTAAATAATACAAGGGTGTATACGAGTGGTTAACAAGTACTAGAAGTTAAACAAATCAAGGATGTTGTAACTCGTATTTTCGGGTAAATCTAGAGGTGACTAATATCACCAAGAGGTTATGTTTTAAGGTATTTAACTCATATAATATCCGTTTCATAAGTTTTGAAGTCAAACGAGTTGTGAAACAAAAGTCGACAAACGTTGTCGCAACTTACGTTCATAATTTTACTCATACTTTAGGTCAAATGTCACTACAATTTTCTCCCTATTTACTTGGAATTACGGAGTGATATACCCACCAAGTTCAAGTTCTATGAGTCTAGTTTCCAATGCATTAAATCGTTTGTTTATACGATCTTTGAGTTGAGAGATATTCGCGTTTTCCCGAGACTGCGCCAAACAGCTCTCGATGGGGCCCACATAGGCGGTTAAGATTTATAGATGTATATAACATGCCTCAACCCCGTTTTAAGCCATTACTTTTCAGTATATGCAGACCTTAGAACCCTAAGAACACTCTCTCAGGGTTCTCTCATGATCCAAGACTAAAACAAAGGGCAAACAACACAAATCCAGTGTCGGGAATCCAGTGGTGCTAGTAAGTTTCTTGTTCTTCTTGTTGTTGCTGATTTTTGTGTTGTTCCAGATCGTGTGGGAGGTTGTTTTAAGCTGTTTATGTTCAATAAAATACTCCCTCAAGCTTTAATATCAACCCTAGGTGATTTCAAGCCTTCTAAAGTGACTCTAGTGCCGAAAAACCCTAATTGATTGCTAGCTTCGCTTCCTTGTTCTTGTGGCAGCATTGGAGGGATATTTCGTGGTCAATTAAGGTCAAATAGGAGTTTTTATTTCTATTTAAATTTAAGGAACCTCTTACCCTACATGTATTTAAGATTATTCAAGTTACGGCTAAGTCGTTGAAGCTAGAACTTGTGAGATATATGTCGAAAGGCTTGCTAGTAATGTTGTTGGTTGGTGGACTGTTTTGGGAAGCTCAATATGATTATTATTGATGTTGTTTGGTCTTTTTGGTGATTGTTTTATCTTGTGGGAAGTCATATATATAGAGGAGCTGTTGTCCGTTTCATCGTAAAATAGGTTACGGTTGATACATGATACTTACGACGTTTAAATGATAACGATAGTGTCGTTTCTCTTATTGTAGACTAAGGAGTCGTGGCATTTTCATAGCTTGAGATTGGAAAGTATATACAAGGTATGTGGGGCTATCCCTTTCTTTCTTTTGTACGACTTTGATTGTGCGTAATGTAATGAACGAGCTTCCAAAGATACTCCACTCTTAGAGGCTAGCAGTACTTACATTGTTTCCCTTCTTACGGAACGATTGATGTTGATGTTACTTCTCTTATTCTTATGTTATCAATGTTGTGGTACTTCCTGATTCTTATAAGATTATTAATGAAGATTTAATCCTAATAAACGTGTACAGAAGATACCGACCTTACGTCACTCCGAAAGGTTCAAAATGTGATTCCAATTAGTCCAGCACGCATCATATATAAGTATCTATTTTACTCTAACGAGCCGCGGTATAGTCGGCCGGGTACGGCACCTATTGTGCAACCACTGATCAATTGGGCTTTACCGAGCTCCACGTGGTCGGGTATGATTCTAGCGAGCCTTATGATGGCCGGGTACGTTTTTACCGAGCCTATTAGGGCCGGGTATGATATGATGATAATAATGCCCGCAAAATGTATGTTTTAAAATTTTATATATATATATATATATATATATATATATGCATCATACATTCATATCAGTAGCCCTCAGAGATACCTAGATGTTACAGGTTGTATATTCTCTATCCTTTTTTACATTATTGTTCTTACTTATGCTTTCCTACCTTACACACTCAGTATTTATTCGTACTGACGTCCTTTTATTTGTGGATGCTGCATGTCGTGCTGCAGGTCCTGATAGACAGGTAGGCGAAGCTCCCCCACCACAGTAGGCTGCCCAGTTCAGCGGTTATTAGCGAGATCCCTTCTCTGGACTTGCCGTGGTCTTGGTATGCATTTTTGTTATAGGCGTATGAGTATGTTGGGGCCCATGTTCCAGCAATGTTGCATCACTTATATTCCTTTAGAGGCTCATAGATATGTGTCAACTCATGTATAGTTTGGATTGTCTTATCGGCTAATTTTCTCATGGCAGCTTGTCAGCTCGTACCTTATATGTAGCTTCATGACAGCCTTGTCGGCTCATGACATATATGTTCATGCCATTATCTGCCATTGTTGGTTGTTTAGGATTTATGTCTACCATTTATACTGATCTCATCGGCCCTTATAGCTAATAATAATAATAATAATAATAATAATAATAATAATAATAATAATAATAAAAGTTAGATAAAATGTGCATTGGTGCTCGGCAAGTATGGCCTGGGTGCCAGTCATGGCCCTCCAGTTTGGGTCGTGACAAACTTGGTATCCTAGCAAGTCTGTCCTAGGGGTTGTCTATGAGTCGTGTCTAGTAGAGTCTTGACTATGGATGTGTAGCGCGCCATATTTATAATTAGGAGGCTGCATGACATTTAGGGTTGTTACCGTTTTCCTAAATTTAGATCGTGCGCAGAGCTGAGTCGTATGTATTCGTCATTAATATTCACCATGTTCTTTTCAATGATGCCCACGACTAGGAAGAAAGTGATTAGTAGACGCCTTGATACAGCTGCGGGAGAGGGTACCAGTCAGGTGCCTCCCGCCAGAGCAGGCCAAAGTGAGCCTCAGAGTGAGATGCCATCTCAGACCTCATTTACTCCTTCTCCTCCAGAGGATATTAGAAGGCACCCAGCATCTCCAGTTCCTCCATCTGGTACTACAGACCAGGATTTGCGGACTGCTGTATAGTTGTTGACTAGCTTGGTAACTGCTCAGGCTCAGAGGCAGAATACGGTGCTGCTAATAAACCTGTTAGTAAACCTCCAATGTTTACCGGATCAGACCCCAAGGAGGACCCGCAAAATTTTATTGATCAGGTTCATCGTACATTGCGGGTTATGCATGCTAGTGATACGGAGGCAGCAAATTTGGCTTCTTATCAGTTACGGGATTTAGCAGTTTTCTTGTATGATTGTTGGGAAAGATCCAGGGGTCCGAACGCTCCTCCACCTGTGTGGAAGGAATTTTCTAAGGCCTTTCTTCGTCATTACCTGCCAGTTGAGATACGACGAGCTAGAGCTGATAAGTTCTTGAACCTTCGACAAGGTAATATGAGTGTGCAAGAGTATAGTATGCAGTTTGATTCTTTAGCAAGGTATGCTCCCCATATAGTGGTCGAGATGAGCGATAGGGTGCACTTGTTCGTGAACGGATTGGGACCACATCTGATAAATGAGTGCACGACAGCCTCCTTGATAGATGGCATGGATATTTCCCGTATTCAGGCTTATGCCCAGACACTAGAGGATCGTAAGTACCAGCAAAGAACAGACAGGGAGCAGGATAGGGGCCAACATAAGAGGGTGAGATTTGCAGGGTATTCTGGTGACTTCATAGGTAGTGTCAGGCCCCAGTCTTCGAGGAGTTTGGCGCCACCTGTAGCTAGTGCTCCTCCACGCTTTCTGAGGCCTCAGTATGATCAATTTACCTATTCTGCTTCAGGTCAGAGTTCGCGGGCATTAGGCTCACAATATCATAGGGATACTAGTCAGACGAGACCCCCAACACCTCGTTGTAATCAGTGCAGCAAGGCCACTTTGGACTGAGCCATCAAGGTTCTGATGCATGCTATTCTTACGGACTTCCTGGCCATATGAGGCGGGATTTTCCGAACAGAGGAGGTGGTGGTATGGCTCAGCCGACTGGATCTGTGTCTGATTCTCGCTCATCAGTTCGACCTCAAGAACGAGGTTTTCAGCAGTCGACAGGTCGTGGTAGAGGTAGAGGTGCAGTGCCAAGTTCAAGTGGTACTCAAATCGAACATATGTTCTAGTAGGTCGACAGGATCTCAAGTCATCTCCGGATGTTGTTACAGGTATATTATCCGTGTTTTCTTATGATGTATATGCATTGATTGATCCGGGATCTACATTATCATATGTTACACCCTTTGTGGCTAATAAGTTTGGCGTCAAACCTGAATTAATAAGTAAACCACTTATGGTATCTACTCCGATAGAAGAATTAGTGATTGCTAGAAGGGTATATAGAGGTTGTACAGTGATGATTTGTAGTCGTCAAACCTCGGCGAATTTATTTGAGTTAGAAATGGTTAATTTTGATGTGATAATGGGAATGGACTGGTTGGCCTCATGCTATGCAAATGTTGATTGTCGTACGAAGATGTTTAGATTTCAATTTCCTGGTGAACCCGTCATCGAATGGAAGGGGAACATTGCTACGTCGAATGGTAGGTTTATTTCCTACCTTAGGGCAAGGAAGATGATCTCAAAAGGTTACATTTATCATCTCGTTCGCATTAAGGATGCAGAGGCGTAGCCGCCTACTCTACAATCAATCCCCGTGGTCAATGAATTTCCAGATGTTTTCCCAGATGACTCCCAGGTCTTCCTCCTGAAAGGGAGATAGAGTTTAGCATTGATGTGTTGCCTGACACTCAACTGATCTGTATCCCTCCATAGAGGATGGCCCCGACAGAGTTGCGAGAGTTGAAGGCGCAGTTGAAGGACTTACTGGATAAGGGCTTCATTAGGCCTAGCACTTCACCTTGGAGTGCGCCGGTCTTGTTCGTGCGGAAGAAAGACGGCTCGTTAAGGATGTGTATCGATTATCGACAGTTGAATAAGTTTACTATAAAGAACAAATATCCACTTCCAAGGATTGACGACCTGTTTGACCAAATCTAGGGTGCCAAGTATTTTTTCAAGATTGACTTACGTGCACTGTGTATTATCAGGTGAGGGTCAAGGAGAAAGATATTCCAAAAACATCCTTCTTGACAAGATATGGGCATTTTGAGTTCTTGGTAATTTCGTTCGGGCTAACAAATGCCCCAGCAGCTTTTATGGATCTCATGAATAGTGTATTCAGGCCCTATCTCGATGTGGTCGTGATTGTGTTCATTGATGACATTCTGGTGTATTCTCGTTTAGAGACAGAACATACGGGCCACTAGCGGATAGTATTACAGACCCTTCAGGATCGTAAGTTGTATGCTAAGCTCTCCAAATGTGAATTCTGGCTAAACTCACTAGTATTCCTTGGCCATGTGATGTCTAACGAGGGTATTAGTGTTGACATTCAAATGATCGATGCAGTGAAAAAATGGCCAAGACCTACAACACCATAAAAAGTCCGCAATTTTCTAGGGCTAGCAAGATATTATAGGAGGTTTGTAGAAGGGTTTTCCTCTATATCAGCCCCATTCACTAAGTTGACACGGAAAGCTACCAAGTTCCAATGGTCCGACACTTGTGAACATAGTTTCCAGGAGCTGAAGAACCGGTTGACCTCCGCGCCAGTGCTTACTCTCCCAGAAGGAACAAAAGGGTATGTGGTATTTTGTGATGCTTCAGGTGTAAATTTGGGGTGCTTATTAATGCAACATGGGAAGGTGATTGCTTATGGATCAAGACAATTGAAGAAGCATGAAAATAATTACCCGACTCATGATTTGGAATTGGCTGCAGTAATATATGCTTTGAAGATTTGACGGCACTACTTATACGATGTCCATGTTGACATCTACACAGATCATAAAAGTTTACAAATACATCTTCAAGCTGAAGGAGTTGAATATGAGGCATCGTAGGTGGCTTGAATTACTGAAAGATTACGATGTCGAGATATTGTACCATCCCGGTAAAGCCAATGTTGTGGCAGACGCTCTCAGTCGTAAGTCAATTGGAAGCCTAGTACACATTGAGGAAAGTAGACAGGGGTTGACTAAAGAGCTTCGTCAGCTAGCCAATATGAGAATCAGATTGTTAGACTCTGATGACGGAGGTGTTACTATACAGAATACGTCAGAATCATCTTCGGTAACCGAGGTAAAAGCACGGCAATATGAAGATCCTACCTTAGTACGATTGAGAGAAAGCGTTCAGCAGTGTAAAATTACGGCTTTTGAGATTGGAAGAGATGGGGCACTAAGATATCAGGGCCGATTATGTGTGCCTAATGTAGCAGGGTTGCGAGAGAAAATTATGATTGAGATCCATCAGTCCCGATATTCCATCCATCCCGGTTCGACAAAGATGTATCATGATATTAAGGAGCAATATTGGTGGGATAACATGAAGAAGTCTATTGCAGAATTTGTATCCCAGTGCCCTAATTGTCAACAAGTAAAGATTGAGCATCAGAAACCCGGTGGATTGATTCAGAATATAGAGATTCCGACTTGAAAATGGGAGGTGATTAATATGGACTTCATTATGGGATTACCTTGCTCTTATCATAAGTTTGACTCCATCTGGGTGATAGTTGATCGACTTACAAAATATGCCCATTTTTTGCCAGTTAAGGCAATTTACACAGCTGAAGATTATGCGAAATTGTATATCAAGGAGATTGTTAGGCTTCATGGTGTGCCATTATCTATTATATCATACTGAGGAGCTATATTTATGGCTAACTTTTGGAGGTCTTTTTAGAAGTGTATAAGCACACAAGTGAATCTCAGCATGGAATTCCATCCGCAGACTGACAGGCTGAACGTACCATTCAGACACTTGAAGATATGCTACGAGAATGTGTTCTAGATTTCAAGGGGAACTGGGATGATCATTTGGCACTCATAGAATTCGCCTACAATAATAGCTACCATTCCAGTATTAAAATGGCCCCATACGAGGCACTATATGGGAGGAGATGTAGATCACCAGGTGGATGGTTCGAAGTCAGTGAGACGGAATTGTATGGGCCAGATTTGATTCACCAAGCCATTGAGAAGGTGAAAGTGATACAAGAGCGACTAAAGGCGGCACAAAGCAGGCAAAAATCTTATTCCGATGTCCGACGTCGTGACCTGGAATTTGAGGTAGGTGATTGGGTTTTCCTGAAGATCTCACCGATGAAGGGTGTTATGCGTTTTAGGAAGAAGGGTAAATTGAATCCACGGTATATCGGGCCATACAAAATTCTTCAACGAATTAGACAGGTTGCTTATGAGTTAGAATTTCCATCCGAATTGGAATTTGTCCACCCGGTTTTCCATGTATCTATGTTGAGAAAATGTATTGGAGACCCTTCTCGGGTCGTCCCTATCAAAGATGTACAAGTTACAAAGGATCTATCATATGAAGAAATGCCAGTGGCTATATTAGATCGACAAGTCCGCAAGTTGAGAACAAAGGATATAGCTTCCGTTAAAGTATTGTGGAGGAACAATAAGATGAGATGAAGTCTAAATACCCTTACCTGTTCCAAAATTGAAGATACCGAGGATGCCGGGGGGACGCAAGACGCATTAGAAGGAGAAACGTCGCTATGAGGTAAGCAATAACTTGAGAATACTCTTTCTTAATACAAAATGGTGATGCAGCTAATTAACATATCTATAATGCCTTGTATAGCCTTGTAAGGCCATAGGTTGGGTTTAATTGCTTGCAAGTTTTGCTACTGTCCATTTTATAGAGGAAACTCAACCGAAAATCTCCGTCAGAAATCCACGATGAGTTAGACTCCTCGTAAACCCTTACATTCAAGGACGAATGTTCCTAAGGGGGGAGGGTGTTATAACTCATATTAGCATACGTTAGCTTATGCTGTAAGTTAGTCTACGTAGGTCCGAGAAGAGATCATCCTTGAGAAGATAAGAATTTAGTCCTATTGGTCTTAAATGATACAAGGGTGTATACGAGTGGTTAACAAGTACTAGAAGTTAAACGAATCAAGGATGTTGTAACTCGTATTTTTGGGTAAATCTAGAGGTGACTAATATTACCAAGAGGTTATGTTTTAAGGTATTTAACTCATATAATATCCGTTTCATAAGTTTTGAAGTCAAACGAGTTGTGAAACAAAGTCGCAAACGTTGTCGCAACTTACGTTCATAATCTTACTCATACTTTAGGTCAAATGTCACTAAAACTTTCTCCCAATTTACTTGGAATTACGGAGTGATATATCCACCAAATTCAAGGGCTATGAGTCTACTTTCTAACGCATTAAACCGTTTGTCAATACGATCTTCGAGTTGAGAGATATTCGCATTTCCGCGAGACTGTGCCAAACAGCTCTCGGTGGGGCCCACATAGGCGGTTAAGACTTATAGATGTATATAACATGCCTCAACCCCGTTTTTAAGTCATTATTTTTCAGTATATGCAGACCTTAGAATCCTAAGAACACTCTCTCAGGGTTCTCTCATGATCCAAGACTAAAACAAAGGGCAAACAACACAAATCCAGTGTCGGGAACCCGGTGGTGCTAGTAAGTTTCTTGTTCTTCTTGTTGTTGTTGATTTTTGTGTTGTTCCAGATCGTGTGGGAGGTTTTTTTAAGCTGTTTATGTTCTTTAAAATACTCCCTCAAGCTTTAATATCAACCCTAGGTGATTTCAATCCTTCTAAAGTGACTCTAGTGCCGAAAAACCCTAATTGATTGTTAGCTTCGCTTCCTTGTTCTTGTGGCAGCATTGGAGGGATATTTCGTGGTCAATTAAGGTCAAATTGGAGTTTTTATTTCTGTTTAAATTTAAGAAACCTCTTACCCTACATGTATGTAAGATTATTCAACTTACGCTAAGTCGTTGAAGCTAGAACTTGTGAGATATATGTCGAAAGGCTTGCTAGTAATGTTGTTGGTTGGTGGACTGTTTTGGGAGGCTCAATATGATTATTATTGATGTTTTTTGGTCCGTTTGGTGATTTTTTTAACTTGTGGGAAGTCATATAAATTGAGGAGGTGTTGTCCATTTCATCGTAAAATAGGTTACGGTTGATACATGATAGTTACGACGTTTAAACGATAACGATAGTGTCGTTCCTCTTATTGTAGACTAAGGAGTCGTGGCATTTTCATATCTTGAGATTGGAAAGTATATACAAGGTATGTGAGGCTATCCCTTTCTTTCTTTTGTACGATTTTGATTGTGCGTAATGTAATGAACGAGCTTCCAAAGATACTCCACTCTTAGAGGCTAGCAGTACTTACATTGTTTCCCTTCTTACGGAACGATTGATGTTGATGTTACTTCTCTTATTCTTATGTTATCAATGTTATTGGTACTTCCTGATTCTTATAAGATTCTTAATGAAGATTTTATCCTAATAAAAGTGTACGGAGGATACCGACCTTACGTCACTCCGAAAGGTTCAAAATGTGATTCCAATGAGTCCAGCACGCATCATATATATGTATCTATTTTACTCTACCGAGCCGCGCTATAGTCGACCGGGTACGGCACCTATTGTGCAACCACTGATCAGTTGGGTTTTACCGAGCTCCACGTGGTCGGGTATGATTCTACCGAGCCTTATGATGGCCGGGTACGTTTTTACCGAGCCTATTAGGGCCGGGTACGATATGATGATAATGATGCCCGCAGGATGTATGTTTTAAAAGTTTATGTATATA
>MCJB01007258.1:98552-177978 GCA_002018475.1 Nicotiana obtusifolia
TATATATATATATATATATATGTGCATCATACATTCATATCAGTAGCCCTCAGAGATACCTAGATGTTACAGGTTGTATATTCTCTATCCTTTTTTACATTATTGTTCTTACTTATGCTTTCCTACCTTACACACTCAGTACTTTATTCGTACTGACGTCCTTTTATTTGTGGATGCTGCATGTCATGCTGCAGGTCCTGATAGACAGGTAGGCGAAGCTCCCCCCACCACAGTAGGCTACCCAGTTCAGCGGTTATTGGCGAGATCCCTTCTCCGGACTTGCCCTGGTCTTGGTATGCATTTTTATTATTGGCGTACGGGTATGTCGGGACCCCTGTTCTGGCAATGTTGCATCACTTATATTCCTTTAGAGGCTCATAGATATGTGTCAACTCATGTATAGTTTGGATTGCCTTATCGACTAATTTTTGTTATATAGTCTCTCATGGCAGCTTGTTAGCTCGTATCTTATACGTAGCTTCATGATATCCTTTTTGGCTCATGACATACTTGTTCATGCCATTATCTGCCATTGTTGGTTGTTTAGGATTCATGTCTACCATTTATACTGATCTCATCAGCCCTTTTAGATAATAACAAATGTTAGATGAAATGTGCGTTGGTGCTCGGCAAGTATGGCCCTGGTGCCAGTCATGGCCCTCCAGTTTGGGTCGTGACAAACAATAATATCAATGTTTCCATAATAATAGCCCATGGCGCCAACACAACGTATACGAGAATATCTACAACAATAATGAATCGAAAACACTCAATAGGATAGATGTTTCAACAATAACCAACATCGCCTCAACGTATTAACAACTTCCAAAACCTCACATCAAATAACTCAACAATGAGAAAATAACGTGTAACCATGATATTAGATAAGACTAACTCACAATAAAGGAAATAATCTTCAACAATGAGTATCAAATAAATGGGAAACATGAATAATTAATTCAACAATGATATTTGACAAAGAGATAACGAGTGACAATAAAGGGGACAACAAGTTCAACTTAAGCATGAGAGCAATTTAGCAAGTAGGATGTAGAACAATTACTAAACAAGTCAACTAAGCCATTTAAGGATAGACTAATACAATTAAGGATGATTTAACTATGAGAATTTAGAACAAAATTTGGTATTTCAATCAAAGCATGAAAATAGTCTAAATATCCTAAATTGGTCAAATACATACAACCTGTGTACCCACTCGTCACCTTGCATACACGAATTTCACTTAGCACAATTGAATCAAACAATACCAATCCTAAGGGGTAGTTCTCCCACACAAAGATACGCAAAACATTTACCTCAATTAGGCCAATTCAACACTCAGACATAGCTTTTCCCTTACAAGCCACCTCCACACGGCTCAAATCTAACCAAAATAGACTCAATGTCAACAAACAATACAAGAGAATTCAATTGCAATAGATAAAGTTAAGATTTTTATATTTTTCTCAAAAAGTTAACAAAAGTCAACTAGGGGCCCACTCGGTCAATACCCGAATCCAATGGTAGATTCCGTCTACCCATGACCCCAGGAGTTCATATATGTGATTAGTTTCAAAATTCGAGTCCAAATCGATTATCAAAACTCAATTTCTTATTTTTCAAATACTTGAAAAAGTTTCATAAGTTTCTACTTTGATTCACATGATTTTGATGTTAAAATCTAAGATAAGTTGATGGAATATGATTAGAAATAGATTAGGATCACTTACCCAAGGTTTGAAGGTGAAAACTCCCTCTCCAAATCATCTCCTAACGAGTCTAGGCTTCAAAAATTGGAGAATGAACTCAAAAATTCTGTCCCTCAGCTATTTGTCCAGTCGCAGAAGTCACATTTGCGACTTGGGTTTCGCAGTTGCGAACCCCACAAATGCGAAGAATCACTAACAAATGCGAGTGCTTTCATCTCTGTTGTCATTGCAATTGCATTGAATAGTTTGCAATTGCAAACAGTGGACCTTCGCAATTGCGATCAAAGCAATGGCAAATGCGAACTAGTCATTTCCCAGCACACTTCGCAAATGCGAACACTACGTTCACAAATGCAAACCCAGCAGTGTTAGCTTAACTTTGCAAATGCATATTCAGACCTTGCAATTGTGATATCTAAGGCCTGTAAAGAAACCAGCAACTTAAAAATTCCAACAACACTCCACTAAGCGACTGAAACTCAACTGAGCCCTCGAAGCTCCAAACCAAACATCCACACAAGTCCAAAAGCATCATACAAACTCGCTTGCGCAATCAGAACACAAAATAACATCTAAAACTACGAAGTGAACTCTAAAATGCATGATTTTCGAAGAGAATTTCAAGAACTTCTAAAATTACAACTACGCGTCCGATTTCTACCAATTGAACTCCAAATGACGGAAAATTTAGCAGACAAGTTCAAAATGCCCTAAGGATCTATTCCAAGTCCCAAAATAAATTTCTGAGCTCAAAACCTAAAAGTCAACTTACGGTCAAACTTTTCAACTTAAAATTCCCCAATTTAGGCAAATCAACCGAAATCAACCTATGGATTTCCAAAATCAATTCCGGGCATACACCCAAGTCCGAAATTATGATACGAAGCTATCAGAGTCTTAAAAATACAGTTCCGAGGTCGTTTTCACAAAAATCAAAGTTTGGTCAACATTTTCAAATTAAAGCTTCTAACTCTAGAATCAAGGGCCGAAATCAACTCGAAAGCTTCCCGGAACGAAACTAATCAACTCCGCAAGTCATAAAGACATAAACACACAAGTGTGAAGGAAAGAAAAGGGGTATCGGCGCGAAATTACACAAAACGATCGATCGGGTCGTACATTCTCCCCCTCTTAAAACAAATCCTCGTCCTCAAACGTGCATAAGGACATACCTAAAGTGGGGAATAGATGAGGATAACGACTACGCATGTCGTGCTCGGTCTCCCAAGTCACCTCCTCGACCAGATGACCCCGTCATTGAACCTTCACTAAAGTAATATCCTTGGACCTCAACTTTTGGACCTGCTGGTCCAAAATGGCCATCGGCTCCTCAATACGTGTATGCATCCCATCTCGATGCATGCACATCAACCCCTATCCTTATACCTTCGCATGCACATCAATATCACAAAACAATCAACTCGCACCACACGTGTCCATACATGTAACGATCCGGCCGGTCATTTTGATTATTTTAGCTCAGATCCCCTATTTACTACCTCCTCTATGTTACATTGTGCTTATATGACTTGCGGGGGGTGTTTTGTTTTTGTTTCGAGCGAGTTTCCGAGTGAAATGGGACATATGGTCCCTAAGTTGGAGCTAGTTGAAAGAGTTGACCGTAGTTTGACTTTTGGGTAGATGACTACGAAATAGAGTCTTGATAGTCTCAATAACTACATATGGTGATTTAGGACTTAGGAGCGTGTCCAGATGTCGATTTGGAGGTCCGTAGGTCATTTCGACGTGAATTGGTGAAAGTTAGAAAATTTAAGGTTTGGAAGTTTGGAAGGTTCGATCGGAGTTGACTTTATTGATATCGGGGTCATATTTTTATTTAGGAAGTTGGAATAGGTCAGTCATGTCATTTATGACTTGTGTGCAATATTCGAAATCGATCGGAGCTGTTTTAGAATTCTGAAGTTCATAGTTTTATAAGCTTGAATTAGGTTGCGATATGTAGAACCGATGTTGTTTGATGTGATTTTTGGCCTTGAGTAGGTATGTTATGTGTTTTGAAACTTGTTGGTATATTCAGACGGGGTTCCGGCGGCCCCGGGTCTGATACGGATCGAATCCGGAACAAGCTTAGACCTTGTGTGATTGCTGAAGGTTGATGTGTCTGGTGTAATCGCACTAGCGCTCTTGGGGTTGCAAGTGCAGGCTGCAAGAGTAGCCCATGAGCCGCAGAAGCAGATTTTGGCATGCCTAGATGGGACCGTAGGTGCGGTCCATGTTCCCTTGAAGCGTAAGTGCAGGAGTGGAAGGGGCATCACAAGAGTGGAGTTGGGTGAGCAGGGGAAAGACCGCAGGTGCGGTTGAAACTCCGCAGATGCGGGCTCGTAGAAGCGAGCCATAGGTTGCACAAGTGTTAGAGCAGGTGCGCTTGGGTGTCCGTATATGTGCATTCTCGGAACTTAAGTCATGGCCCCATCTGCGATGGGACTTCCGCAGGTGTGGAGCGGCATATGCATCTCTGGATTCACATGTGGGAATTCCCTTGGCAGAAAAGAACTATGTCTAGGATTTGATTTCATAATCCATTTTTGGACCTATAGAGCTCCGTTTGTGGAGATTTTTCGGGAGAACTTCAAGGAAAACATTGGGGTAAGAAATCCAAACTCGATTTTGGTTAAATTATACGAATCTATTGTTAATTTCATCATTTAATTAGTGGTTTGAGTTAGAAATTTTGGGAAATATTTGTGAACCTTCTTAGGCTAAAATTTTGGGATTTGGAAACCGATTTGAGGTCGGACTTAAGTAATTCATATATGGTTGAACTCCTTATCGAATAGATGTCTAGATTTTGTAATTTTGGTTGTGTTCCGAAATGCGGGCCTGGATTGACTTTTTAAGTTGACTTTTTATTTATTTGCAAAGATCGTAACTTTATTATTCGAAATAGTTTCCTATAGTTTATATTCATGGCATGAAGTTGTTTTGGCTAGATTCGAGCCGTTTGGAGTTGAAAAATCGAGGGAAAGGCCTACTAGTGGATTGAGTTAGCGTTTTAAGGGAAGTGTCTGGCCTAAGTTTGTGTGGGGGAATTTACCCTTAAGATTGGTATTGTTTTGTGATAATTGTGATGTGCGGAAGCCGTGTACGCAAGGTGAAGAGTGTGTACACGGGCTAAATATGGAAATTTTACCGGTTTTAGCTATGTTGATTCTTTTCCTGCCTTAAGTGAGTTACCTTATCATGTTATGTTCATCATCATTAGTCTATTTTCACATGCTCTACTTGTCTTATATCTTACTTGTTAATTGCTCTACATGTTTAGTCGAAGTTTTGCTACCCTTATTCCATATTCATTATTTATCCATTGAAATTTTTATTGGATTTGTTATTCTTGGAATATCTTGTTATTGAAATTGGTATTCATTTATAAGGGCCGTGATTTACATTGGGGCAAAGTTTTAAGTTTTGAAATACTATTCTCGTTGAGTTATTCACTTCCGGTAGTTGTTGATACTCTTGGGCACATTGTGGTTGAGCCATGGGCTATTTGTTCTAGAAATACTATTGTTATTGGTTTCTTGGCAAGTTGTGATATTGGACACTTGAGGTGAGATTTGTGATACTTTGTGATATTGATACTCATGCGGTGGTATAAGTTTTTTAGGTTGAAACGCATGCAGTGAGATAAGGCGGGCTTGATACGCGTGGCTAATACGGGAACTATTAGAAGTCACGCGGTGTGATAAGGTGGACTAACACACGGGAAGCTATTTCAGGAAAATAATTTTCAAAACTAAATGCAAGGCTCCCGCAATGATATAAATAAAGATTGTGAATTGATTTATGACTTGAGACTACGAGGCGATACCTCTGTAGTGACTTTTATTGGTTTTCCTTTATTTCTTCACTTGTTTTAGTTGCCTTGTTTCCTTGGCATCACATTCCTTATTTCCTTCCGTAATGCATTAATAGCTTTAGTTCTATGTAGTAAATTTTGGTATATTTCTTACTTGTTTCATTTTCATTGTTATTATTGTTGCACTAATTACTCATTCCATCTCTTATTTATTCCAGTAGGGCATTGACCTAACCTCGTCACTACTTTACCAAGGTTAGGCTTGGCACTTACTGGTACCTTTGTGGTTTACTCAAGCAACGCTTCTGCATATTTTGTGCAGATCCAGGTACGTTCTACCAATGCAGGCATCAGTGAGTTGAGTTCGTACTTGGAGACTTCAAGGTACACCTGCCGGTGTCAGCAGGCCTCGGAGTCACTCTTTACTATTTCTATATATTCCTTCTTTATTAGGTAAAGTTGTATAGGGATGATTATGTCACTGTTGTAGAGCTTCTGACTCGATATCACTAGGCTTTAGGGGAAAATGGTATATGCTGAGTTGTGGAGTTTCCTTATTAAAATTGCTGATTATTTAATAGTTTATTTGTTATTTCAGTTATATTCCACATGTTTGTTAGGCTTACCAAGCCTTAGAGACTAGGTTCCATCACGACATCCTACGGAGGGAAATTAGGGTCGTGACAAATTGGTATTAGAGCTCTTGGTTCATTGGCGTTATGAGTCACAAGCAAATTTAGTAGAGTCTCGTGGGTCTGTATAGAGATGCATGTACTTATCTTTGGGAGGCTATGGAACTGTTCGGAAAAGCTTCACTTCCTTGATTCCTTATCATGCGAATTTGTTGACTTCGAAATTCTAAATTTATCTCTTTCTATTCTCCCATAGATGGTGAGAACACAGACTGCTGGATCGGACGATTAAACACCCACGCCCCTGCTAGAGCCACGAGAGACCGGGGTCGGGGCAGAGGTCGGGAAAGGGCACATGGTGCAGCCAGAACACCTGCCCGAGCTACTACAGAGGATCCACTAGTAGCTCACGCTGTAGGGAAGGCACCTGAGACGCCTGTTACTACCTCTGCACTTTAGGAGACTGTCGCCCAGTTTTTATGTTTTGAAGCATGTTTGGCCCTCTAGCTCAGGCGGGGTTGATTCCACTTGCTCCTGCCACATCTCAGGCCAGAGGAGGAGCACAAACTCCCATCGCCTGTACCCCAAAGCAGCGGCTCCAAGTTGACCAGGTCCTAGAGGTCGTACCAGTGCAACCGGTTTGTCCCAATTCAGCCCAAGGATAGGGTAGCAGCTTTTGAGGGGGAGAAGCTCAAGCACGAGAGGAACAAGAAGTACCACCCTCCTACTTTCAGCGGTTCAGCTTCAGACGACGCACCGGATTTTCTTGAGAAGTGCCACTGTATCCTTCGTACTATGGGCATTGTGAAGTCAAGTAAGGTTGCTTTCACCACATTCGAGCTTAATGGAGCGGCTTATCAGTGGTGGTGAGCGTATGAGTTGAGTAGCCCGACCGAGGCAACTTCACTCGCCTCAATTCTCAGAGGTGTTCATGAGGGAGTTTTTTCCCTAAAGTATTAGGGATGCATGGCGCGCAGAGTTTGAGCAGATGCATCACGGTGCTATGACTGTATCAGAGTATGCAGTCCAGTTCAGCGAGTTGTCCATACATGCACCTGCATTAGTTTCCACTTTTAGAGAGCGAGTTCATCAATTTATCAAGGGGCTCATCCCTTGTATTATGGCTCGAAAGTTGGAGACTGATACCCCATACCAACAGGTAGTGGAGATCACTAGAAGATTGGAGGGTATGTGGACTCGAGAGCGAGGCATCGAGGGAGGCCAAAAGGCCTAGAGATTTTGGCACGTATAGTGGTGCCCGTGCCCCAGTTGCAGCCCATCATGGTAGAGGCTATGTGAGCGGTCCTGTTCATTCAGCACTTCCAGTTTCCAACAGTATTCCGGTCACTCCCAGGTCACAAGTTGCCCATTATTCACCGCCATTGTCTAGTGCACCTCCTGCACGGGGTGCTTTCAACGGTTAGACCAGCCGACTAGGCCCGAGCCAGTTCCCACAGCCATGTCCTTCGAGAGTTTGTTTTGAGTGTGGTGACACTCATCATATGCTGAGGGACTGCCCCAAACTCAGGAGAGGTGCACCTCCACAGACTACTCATGCCCCACGTATTCCACAAGGCCCTCAAGCTTCTCAAGCCGTGGTTACCGCACCAGTGGCCATGCCACCTGAACAGCCAGCCAGAGATGGAGGTCGGGCGGGTAGAGGTTGGCCTAGAGGGGGAGGCCAGGTGAGATGTTATGCTCTTCCTACTAGGACGGAGGCGATTGCATCCGCTCAATTATCACAAGTTAAGAAGTTGTATGCAAAATTTTCAAAGTGTGAATTCTGGATTGATTCTGTAGCGTTTTTGGGTCATGTAGTGTCAAGTGAGGGGATCAAGGTAGATTCAAAGAAGATTGAAGCAGTTCAAAGTTAGCCTAGGCCGTCTTCAGCTACTGAGATCCAAAGTTTTCTTGATTTTGCAGGGTATTACCGTCGATTCGTAAAGGTTTCTAATATATTGTTGCACCTATGACCAGATTGAGCCAGAAGGGTGCTCCTTTTAGGTGGATCAAGGATTGTGAGGAGAGCTTTCAAAAGCTTAAGACTGCTTTGAGTACAACCCCGGTGTTGATGTTGCCTACGAGTTCAGGGTCTTACACTATGTATTGTGATACGTCGTGTGTTGGCCTCAGCGCGGTGTTGATGCAAGATGGTAGGTTGATTGCCTATGCATCTAGACAGCTAAAGGTGCATGAGAAGAATTATCCTGTCCATGACCTCAAGTTAGCAGCTATTGTTCATGCCTTGAAGATTTGGCGGCACTATTTGTACGGTGTCCTTTGTGAGGTTTATAACGACCACCGGAGTCTACAGCATTTGTTCAAGCAGAAAGATCTTAACTTGCGTTAGCGGAGATGGTTAGAGTCGCTTAAGGACTATGATATCACCCCGAGAAGGACAATCTGGTGGCCGATGCTTTGAGTAGAAAGGAAAAGTGGTTAGAGTTGCTTGGGTAGTTTAACATATCTACCGACAGGGAAAAACCATTAGCATTGGATGTTTAGGCCTTAGCCAACCACTTTGTTAGGTTGTATGTTTCGAAGACGAGTCGAGTTTTGGCTTCTGTGGTTTCCCAGAGCCTCCCAAACCTCTCAAGTGTCCTCTACTCATCATCAGTCATAATAGGACCCACTTGAGCCTGAGCAACTAGAACTGATTGGGCTAGTAGTACCGCCGGTGTCTGAATTCCCTACATCACCTGCTTTGGAGTACTGGCGGCGAGGGTATGAGTACCTCCCCCAGCCTGAGAAGTGGCTGGTGTGGCCTGATCCGAAACCACCTGGGCAAGGCAGTGCAAATAGTCAACATCTGGGCCAGAGCCAAAAGGCTTGGAATCACAATGGTGCAGCTGGTGCCTGAGATGGCCCCAGTGGCTCAACTACATCTAGAACCTGCTTCTAAGCTGGAGCAACTGGTGGATCTGCAGGTGCGGCTCTAGCTGCTGTACGAGCTGCACCTCCGCCCCTACCGTGACCTCGACCTCTCGCAGACCTAGCAGGTGCTACTGGTGGTTGTCCATCTTGTCCGATAGCACGTGTCCTCACCATCTGTGAGAGAATATAATACAAAAGTTTAGTTATCAAAATCAATAAATCCGCATGACAAGATTACAAGAATGTGAAGTTTCCTAAAGGTTAGGCAACCTCTCGAAGATAAGTGCAGACGTCTCTGTACCATTCTGCAAGATTCTACTAAACCTGCTCATGACTCGTGAGACCTATGTAACCTAGGCTCTGATACCAACGGTCACGACCTAAAACCAACCCGTCGTGATGGCGCCTATCATGGTACTAGGCAAGCCGACTATTCAAACATTTCCAACACTTTAAACCTTTGAAAGAAATGAAAATAGCTTAATTAAAGGAAAATCGTTTAAAAGAGGATAGGAAGTCTTAACTCAATACATATTCAAGGTCTGCGAATGCCCAACAGCTACCTCGATGATCTCCAAATGTCCGAAATCCGCAACTCAGCAACCACCGTGACTGGAAGCACTTGAATCTGCACATGAGGTGCAGGGTGTAAAGGCAAGTCTAACCTATGAAAGTAACAAGCCTAAACTGTGGTCTGAAAGCAGTGACGAGCTATAACAATACAGTAAAGATACAATATTTAACAATGCAAAAAAATAGACTTGCTTTGAGGTTCAACAGTTAAGTTTAGCACTAGTAAAAAGAGACCAAGTGTGACTGATGATATGAAAATAACATCTAAATGACTACATGCCAAGGTGAATACCGTTTGTGATGCAACACAGTGAAATCCCAAGTACTAGATCTCTCAGAGCACTCAATATGCTCGTCTCAATCCTCGTTCACCACACTTAGTCAGTCAGCACTTTATATATAGCCAGAGGCTCGTTGCGCCATGCAACCCGATCCACATATATATAGCCCTTAGGCACGTTGCAGCTTGCAAACTGATTCACCTATATATATATTGCCACAAGGCTCGTCGTAGCGTGTAACCCGATCCACGTATATATATAGCCATAAGGCTCGTTGCGGCGTGCAATCCGATCCACACACACACACACACACACACATATATATATATATATATAGCCATAAGGCTCGTTGCAGCATGCAACCCAATCCACTTATATAAATTTATAGATATCACTCATAGCACGGCACTCAGGCCCCCAACTCAGTCACTAATCTCTCTAGTCTCTCGGGCTCACGACACTCATGCTAAGCAGCCCTAATCAATGATATGAGATGTGACAATATACGTTAATAGAGACTGAGTATGCCACGTAATAATGAATCTGATTGAATTCACGACTGCAATTAAACAGATATATCAATAGCAAAGAACGACTACCGTGGGTCCCAATAGTACCATCATATAGCCTAAATATGATTTCTAGCATAAATTATAGCTCAAATGCTCTAACACATAGTGTACAGTAAAAATGTTCAGATAAGATGGCTACATAAATCCATGGAATCGACTAAATCATAACTCACACAGTGCGCGCCCACACACCTGTCACCTAGCGTGCGCGTCACCTCAAAATCAATTTCATGACACATAATTCGGTGTTTCATACCCTCAGCACCAAATTTAAACGTGTTAATTACCTCAATCCAAGCAACTCCCTACCCCAACACACCCTTTCCTTGTGAAACGGCATCCGAATGCCTCGAATCTAGTCATAAACAATTCGATATAATCAATACGGGCTAAAGGAATCAACTCCATAAGAAAATGCTAAGTTTATAAATCAAAAGTCAAAAATCGACTCAAAAATCGGCCCCCGGGCCTACGTCTCGAAATTCGATAAAAGTCAAAAAACCCGAAAGCCTATTTAACTACGAGTCCATCCATACCAAATTTATCAAAATCTGACACCAAATCGTCCCCCAAATCCCCAAATCAAACTCTCCAAATATCAAGCCTCAAACCCTCAATTTACATCTAAATACACACCAACTAGGTGAAAAAATCAACGGGGAAGCAATATTATTGATAAAAAATAAGCACAAGGGACATACCTGAAGAATCCCCTCGAATATCCTCTCAAGAATAGCGAAAACCCGAGCTCAAAATGTTTCAAATGAAGCAAAATTGCGAACCTTTGTATTTAATCATTCTGCCAGCACTTCCGCTTCTGTGGAAACTTAACCGCTTCAGCGGCGTCGCAGAAGCGACCTCTATACCACATCTGCAGCTCCTTCTGCTCCTACGGTCCCTTACTCCGCTTATGCGGAGTTGCTTCTGCGAGCATCCAAGCCGCTTCTACGGACCAAGCTCACCTGCCCAATTCCGCTTCTGCGGTCACCCTGCCGCATCTGCGGTCACGCAGGTGCGAATATGCCCTCGCACCTGCAGCCACCTGCACACTCCCCTCCAAACTCGTACCTGCACATTCCAGTCTGCACTTGTGGGCTCGCACCTGCAAATAGAGCTCCGCATTTGCGGTTACACCAGCATATCCCATCTTTAGAAATCTCACAACTTCAACTTTTGATACGTTACCAAACCTGAATAAACCCGAGGCCCCCTAGACCTCAACCAAACATACCAACAAGTCCTAAAAGCTCATACGAACTTAGTCGATCCCTCAAATCACATCAAACAACTTCAAAAACATGAATCTCACCCCAAATTCAAGCCTATTGAAACTAGGAATTCCAACTTCTACAAGCGACGCCGAAACCTATCAAATCACTTAAATTGACCCCAAATTTTGCACACAAGTCACAAATGACATTACAGACCTACTCCAATTTTTGGAATCGGATTCCAACCCCGATATCACAAGGTACACGTCCCGATCAAACTTTCCAAAAATCCAATTTTTGCCATTTCAAGCCTAATTCAACTACGGACCTCCAAATCACAATCTGGACATGCTCCAAAGTCCAAAATACCCAATGAAGCTAAAGGAACCATCAAAACTCCGTTCCGTAGTTGTTTACACATAAGTCAACATCCGGTCAATTATTTCAACTTAAGCTTTCAACTATGAGACTAAATGTCACATTTCATTCCGAAATATCTCCGGACCCGAACCGACTACCCCAGCAAGTCACATAATAGCTATAAAGTACAAAATGAGCGGTAAATTGGGGAATGGGGCTACAACACTCAAAACGACCGGCCGGGTCATTACATCCTCTCCCTCTTAAACAAACATTCGTCTTCGAACGGGTCTAGAAACGTACCTAGAGTCCCAAATAGGTATGGATATCTACATTGCACCTCCTGCTCATCTCAAGTAGCCTCCTCAACTGGCTGACCTCTCAACTGCACCTTTACTGAAGCCATGTCCTTTGACCTCAACTTACGAACCTACCGATACAAAATGGCCACTAGCTCCACATCATAAGTCAAATCACCATCCAACTTAACCGTGCTGAAATCCAAGTCATGAGGCGGATCACCGAAATACTACCGGAGCACAGAAATATGAAACACTGGATGCACACTCGACAAACTAGGATGCAAGGAAAGCTTGTAAGCCACCTCCCAATTCTTTAAAGTGCCTCAAACGGCCAAATATACCGAGGGCTCAACTTGCCCTTCTTCCCGAATCTCATAACACCTTCATGGGTGAAACCTGGAGCAGCACCTTCTCCCCAACATGTAAGCAACATCACGGACCTTCCTGTCGGCGTAACTCTTCTGTCTAGACTGCGCCATGCGAAGCCGCTCCTGAATCAATTTAACCTTGTCCAAAGCATCCTGAACCAAGCAGTACCTAATAGCCTAGCCTCACCCGGCTCAACTAACCCACCAGAGATCTACATCGTCTCCCATACAAAGCTTCATACAGAGCCATCAGAATGTTCTACTGGTAGCAGTTGTTGTAGGCAAACTCCACGAGTGGCAAAAACTAATCCCAAGAACCCCTAAAATCGATGATACAAGCGCGTAGCATATCCTTCAATATCTTAATAGTGTGCTCGGACTGTCCGTCCGTCTGAGGGTGAAATGTTGTGCTCAACTCAACCTGGGTACCTAAATATCACTGCACGGCTCTCCAAAACTGCGATGTAAACTGCGTGCCCCAGTCTTAAATGATGGACACTGGCGCACCGTGTAGGCGAACATCTCTCGGATGTAAATCTCAGCCAACTGCTCCGAAGAATAAGTAGTCCCAACTGGAATGAAGTTCGTGAACTTGGTCAGCTGATCCACAATCACCCAAATAGCATCGAACTTCCTCGAAGTCCATGGGAGCCCAACTACAAAATCCATGGTGATCCACTCCAATTTCCACTCTAGAATCTCTAACCTCTGAGAAATCTGCCCGGTCTCTGATGCTCATACTTCACTTGCTGAAAGTTGAGGCACCGAGCTACAAACCCCACTATATCCTTCTTCATTCTCCTCCACTAATAATGCTGCCTCAAGTCCTGATACATCTTCGTGACATCCGGATGAATAGAATACCGAGAACTGTGGGCCTCCTCAAGAATCAACTCACGTAGCCCATCCACATTAGGCACAAAATCCGACCCTGCATCCTCAATACCCCATCATCCCCAATAGTAACATCTCTGGCATCACCGTGCTGAACCGTGTCCTTAAGGACAGGCAAATGGGGATCATCATACTGGCTCTTCCCGATGCGATCATACAAAGAAGATCGAGAAACCACACAAGCTAGAACCCGGCTAGGCTCCGAGACATGTAATCTCACGAACTGGTTGGCCAAAGCCTGAACATAACCTGCAAGAGGTCTCTCACCTACAGGAATGAATGCGAGGCTACCCATACTCAACGCCTTCCTACTCAGGATATCGGCCACCATATTGGCCTTCCCGGGTTGATACAGAATAGTGATATCATAGTCCTTTAGCAGCTCCAACCATCTCCACTACCTCAAATTTAGATCCTTTTGTCTTAACAAGTGCTGGAGACTCCGATGATCTGTAAACACCCCGCAAAGAACGATCACCGTAGAGATAATGCCTCCAAATCTTCAATGCATAAACGATGGCAGCCAACTCCAAATCATGAAGAGGGTAGTTCTTCACATGGGGCTTCAACTGACGCAAAGCATAAGCGATCACTCTACCCCCCTTGCATCAAGACACACAAAATACTATTCGAGAAGCATGACAACACACTGTATAAGATTCAGAAGCGGAAGGTAGAACTAGAACTGGAGGTGTGGTCAAGGCAGTCTTGAGCTTCTAAAAGCTCTCCTCACACTCATCCAACCACCTGAAAGGAGCACCCTTTTGGGTCAATTTGGTCATTGGCGATGCAATAGACATGAAAACCTCCACAGCGCGACGATAATAACCGGCCAAGCCAAGAAAGCTCCGAATCTACGTAGCTGAGGAAGGTCTGGGCCAACTCTGAACTGCCTCAATCTTCTTCGGATCCACCTAAGTCCCCTCACTGGACACCACGTGTCCAAAGAACTCCACTTAAATAAGCCAAAACTCACACTTGGAGAACTTGGCATAAAGTTTCTCCTCCCTCAACCGCTGCAACACAATCCTCTCCTGCTAGGCATGCTCCTCTTGGCTACGAGAGTACACCAGGATGTCATCAATGAATACTATGACAAACGAGTTGAGATAAAGTTGAAACACACTGTTCATCACATGCATGAATGCTACTGGGGTGTTGGTCAGCCCAAAGGACATCATAAGGAATTCATACTGACCATAAATGGGTCTTGAATGTCGTTTTTAGAATATCCGAAACCCGAATCTTCATCTGGTGATACCCAGACCTCAAGTCAATCTTAGAGAACACTCTCGCTCCCTGAAGCTGGTCAAATAGATCATCAATGCGCGGCAAAGAATACTTGTTCTTGATTATAACTTTGTTCAACTGTCTATAATCAATGCACATCCGCATAGTACCATCCTTCTTCTTCACAAACAGGACTGGTGCACCCAAGGCGACACACTAGGTATAATGAAGCCCTTATCAAGAAGTTCCTGAAGATGCTCTTTCAATTCCTTCAACTTAGCTAATGTCGTACGATACGGAGGAATAGAAATGGGCTGAGTGCCCGTCACCAAGTCAATACAAAAGCCAATATCCCTGTCGGGCGGCATGCTCGGCAGGTCTGTAGGAAACACATCCGAAAAATCTCGCACCATCAGAACAGAATCAATAGAAGGATTATCAGCACCAGAATCCGTCACGAAGGCTAAATAAGATAAACAGCCCTTCCCAACCATCCGCTAGGCCTTCAAACAGGAAATCACTCTGCTGGGGACATAGTCTAGAGAACCTCTCCATTCGATCCTTGGCAACCCCATCATCGCCAACGTCACGAACTTAGCGTGAATATCTAGAATAGCATGACATGAAGACAACGAATCCATACCCAAGATCACATCGAAATTAACCATACTAAGCAATAAGAGATCAACTCGGGTCTCGAATCCCCCAATAGTCACTACACACGACCGATATACACTGTCCACAACAATTGCATCACCCACCGTGTAGATACATAAACAGATGAAACTAAGGATTCATGGGGCATATCCAAATAATGAGCAAAATACGATGATACATACGAATAAGTGGAACCAGGGTCAAAAAATACAGAAGCGATCCCGTGGCATACTAAGACAATACTTGTGATCACTGTGCCTAAAGCAACATCATCTGGTCTTGTAGGAATAACATAGAATCGGGCCTGACTGCCACCTGATCAGCCTCCCCCTCTAGGGCGACTCCTAGCTGTCTGAGCCCTATCTCGAGTTGGCTGGGCGGGCGGTGATGTAACAGGTGCTAAACTCATAGTTTAGCTCCTCTGCTGAACTGGGCCTCCCATGAGGCAGGGACACTGCCTCCTGATATGACCAAGCTCCCCACACTCATAGCAACCCTGATCTGACAATGGTGGTGGGGGTTGGATCGGGCCCCGAGAACCAGAATACCCGCTAAAAGAACCTGGTGCAGATGAACCATGACCTGAAGGAGCATGGGACGAACTCTGAGCTAGTAGAGCACTAAGAGACGATTGGCCCAGACGGGTACTGTCTGAACCATGGCTAGATGATGCACCACGATGGACTAGACGAGCAATCTGAGCAGGCCTATAAGAACGATCCCTGCTGTGGTAAGAATGTCCCCCAAAATGAACACCATTGGTACCATCCGAACCCCGAGGCCTCTTGGCCTCCATCTCCTCTCGCTCCTAACTACGGACCATCTCTATCTGCCGAGCAATATTAACTACCTCGTCAAAAGTAGCACCAGATACCCTCTCCCGAGTCATAAGCAACTGCAACTGATATGCGAGGCCATCGATGAGCCTCCTAATACTCTCCTTATCTGTGGGAACCAACCACACTGCGTGACAGGCCAACTCAAAAAATGTCATTTCGTACCGGGTCACAGACATGCCATCCTGACATAGCTACTCAAACTCTCTGCGCAGCTCCTCCTTTTGAGATTGTGGCATGAACTTCTCCAATAAGAGAATAAAGAACTCACACCATATAAGTGGTGCTGCAGCGACTGGACTGCGCCTCTCATAGGCCTCTCACCATCTAAAAGCAGCCCCAATAAAATGAATAGTAGTGAATGAGACCCCGCTGGTCTCTAGAATACCTGCCGTGCCAAGAATCAGCTGGCATCTTTCCAAAAAGTCATAGGCATCCTCAAACTCAGCCCCACTGAATGATAGAGGCTAGAGCCTCCCAAACCTCTCAAGTCTCTACTGCTCAACATCATTCATAACAGGACCCACCTGGGCCTGAGCAGCTGTAACCAGTTGGGGCTAGTGGTACCCCCGGTGTCTGAAGTCCCTGCATCACCTGCTCTAGAGTATAGGCGATGGGGGTATGAGCACCTCCCCCGGCCTGAGAAGTGGCTGGTGTGGTATGGGCCTAAACCACCTAGGCAAGGCTAGTGCAAACAGTCAATATCTGGGCCAGAGCCTCCTGAAGGCCTGGAATCACAATAGGCACTGATTGTGCCCGAACTGGCCCCACTAGCTTAGCTACATTTGGAACCTGCTCCTAAGCTGGAGCAACTGGTGGATCTGCAAGTACTGCCCTAACCGCTGTACAAGATGTACCTCTGTCCCTATCGTGGCCCCTACCATGACCTCGGTCTCTCACAGCCTTAGCTAGTGGTACCGGTGGTTATCCATCCTGTCCGATAGCATGTGTCCTACCATCTGTAAGAGAATAGAATACAGAACATTAGCTACTTGAATCAACAAATCCGCACGACAAGAATACAAGAATGTGAAGTTTTCTAAGGTTCGGCAGCCTCTCGAAGATAAGTACAAATGTCTCTGTACTACTTCGCTAGACACTACTAAACCTGCTCATGACTCGGGAGACCTATGTAAACAAGGCTCTAATACCAACTTTTCACGACCCAAATCCAACCGATCGTGATGGTGCCTATCATGGTACTAGACAAGCCGACTATTCAAACATTTCCAACACTTTGAACCTTTGAAAGATATGAAAACAACTTAATCAAACAAAAATCGTTTAAAATAGGATAAGAAGTCATAACTCAATACAAAATCTCTTCCAAAAAATTGGGTTGTCACCGAGTACATGAGCATCTACATAAGGATATAATCCAGTACACCGTCAAGAAAATAAAACTAAAGTAAATAACATGAAAGGTAAGGAAGGAGAGTCAAGGCTTGCGAATGCCCAGAAGCTACCTCGATGATCTCCAAATGTCCGAACTCCACAACTCAGCAACCACTGTGACCGGAAGCGTGAGTACAACAAACTCAGTAAGTAACAAGTCTAACAAGTGTTCTGAAAGCAATGACGAGCTCTAACAATACAGTAAAGATACAGAATTTAACAATGCAGAAAAATAGACATGCTTCCAGGTTCAACAGTTAAGTTTAGCGCCCGTAAAAAGAGACCAAGTGTGACTGATGATATGAAAATGACATCTATATGACTACATGCCAAGAATAATACCATATGTGATGCAACACATTGAAATCCCAATTACTCACTCTCTCAGAGCACTCAATATGCCCGTCTTAATCCTCGCTCACCACACTCAGTCACTCAGCACTATATATATAGCCAGAGGCTCGTTGTGGCGTGCAACCCGATCTACATATATATAGCCATAATACTCGTTGCGGCGTGCAACCTGATCCACATATATATATATATATATATATATATATATATATATAGCCATAAGCCTTGTTGCGGCGTGCAACCCAATCCACACACACACACTTGGCACATACGCATACATATATATATATATATATATATATATATATATATATAATATATATATATGTATATATAGCCATAAGGCTCGTTGCAATGTGCAACCCAATCCATATATATAAATATATAGATATCACTCATAGCACGGCACTCAGGCCCCCAACGTAGTCACTAATCTCTCCTGACTCTTGATCTCACAAAACTCATGCTAAGCAGCCCTAATCAATGATACGATGTATGAAAATATACGATAAAAAAGATTGAGATATGACACGTAATAATGCATATGAATGAGTTCACGACTGCATTATACAGATAACTCAACAACAAAGAACGACCATCGTGTTCCCAATAGTACCAGCATGTAGCCTAAATATGATTTCTAGCATAAATTACAGCTCAAGTGCTCTAACACATAGTCTACAGTAAAAATTCTCAGATGGATGGCTACACAGTTCCATGGAATCGACTAAATCACAACTCACACAGTGCACGCCCACACGCCCGTCACCTAATATGTGCGTCACCTCAACATCAATTACATAACACGTAATTTGGGGTTTCATACCCTCAGCACCAAGTTTAGAAGTGTTACTTAACTCAATACGAGAAACTCCCTACTCCAAAACACCCTTGCTTGTGAAACGGCCTTCAAATGCCTCGAATCTAGCCATAAACAATTCGATATAATCAATACGGGCTAAAAGAATCAACTCCATAAGAAAATGCAAAGTTATAAATCAAAATTCAAAAATCAACTCAAAAGTTGGCCCCGGGGCCTACGTCTCAAAATTCGATAAAAATCAAAAAACCCGAAAGCTCATTCAACCACGAGTAACCATACCAAATTTATCAAAATCTGACACCAAATCGTCACCCAAATCCCCAAATCAAACTCTCCAAATCCATAGCCTAAAACCCTTAATTTACACCTTAAATACACACCAACTAGGTGGAAAAATCAATGGGGAAGCAAGATTATTGATAAAAAATGAGCACAAGGGACTTACCTCAAGAATCCCCTCATAAATCCTCTCAAGAATCGCCAAAACCCGAGCTTAAAATATTTAAAATGAAGCAAAATCGCGACACGTTGTATTTACGTGTTCTGCCACTAGTTCTGCTTCTGCGGAAACTTAACTGGTTTTGCGGCATCGTAGAAGCGACCTCTCAACCGCATTTGCGGTTCCTTCTGCTCCTACAGTCCCTTACTCCGCTTCTGCCGACTCACTTCTGTGAGCATCCAAGCCGCTTCTGCAGAATAAGCTCCCCTGCCAATTTCGCTTCTGCAGTCACACTGCCGCATCTGCGGTCACACAAGTGCGGCAATGCCCTCGCACATGCGGCCACCTGCACACTCCCCTCCAAACTCGCACCTGCGATCAAACACGGAACCTCAACCAAACACACCAACAAGTCCTAAAACCTCATACGAACTTAGTCGCCCTCAAATCACATCAAACAACATTTAAAGCACGAATCGCACGCCAAATTCAAGCCAATTTAAACTAAGGAATTCCAATTTCTATAAACGACGCCGAAACCTATCAATCACGTCCGATTGACCCCATATTTTGCACACAAGTCACAAATGACATTCTACTCCAATTTTCAGAATCAGAATCCGACCCCGATATCACAAGGTCCACTCCCAATCAAACTTTTCAAAAATTCAGTATTCGTCATTTCAAGCCTAATTCCACTACGGACCTCCAAATCATAATTTGAACACGCTTCCAAGTCCAAAATCACCGAACGGAGCTAACGAAATCATCAAAACTCCATTCTGAAGTCATTTACACATAAGTCAACATCCGGCCAACTATTTCAGCTAAAGCTTTCAACCATGAGACTAAGTGCCTCATTTCATTCTGAAATCTCTCCGAACCCGAACTGACTATCCCGGCAAGTCACATAATAGCTATAAAGTACAAAAAGAGTAGTAAATAGGGGAACGGGACTACAACTCTCAAAATGACCGCCCGGGTCATTACAAATACGCATGCAGTGGATAAGGTTTTGGGGTTGAAACACATGCGATAGGATAAGGTGGGCATGATACGCGTGACTAGCAGGGGAACTACTAGAAATCACGCCGGTGTGATAAGGTGGGCTAAAACACAGGATGCTATTTTGAGAAAAATTATTTTCAAAATTAAATGCAAAGGCTCCCTCGGTGATATAAAGAAATATTGTAAATTGATGTGTGACTTGAGACTACAAGGTGGTGCCTCGATAGTGACTTTTGTTGGTTTTCCTTTATTTCTTCACTTGTGTTAGTAGCTTTGTTTTCTTAGCATCACATTTCTTGTTTCCTTCTGTAATGCATTAATTGCTTTAGTTCTTTGTAGTAAATGTTGGTATATTCCTCCCTTGTTTCATTTTAATTTTAGTTATTGCCGCACTGTTAAATTACTCATTCCGTCTCTTATTTAATCCAATAGGACTTTGACCTGACCTTGTCACTACTCTACCGAGGTTAGGCTTGGCACTTACTGGATACCGTTGTGGTCTACTCATGCTACGGTTCTGCATATTTTGTGCAGATCCAGGTACCTCTTACTAGTCCAGGCATCTGTGAGTTGAGTTCGTACTTGAAGAATTCAAGATACCCCTGTCTATGTCCGCAAGCCTCGAAGTCATCCTCTATCTATTTCTATATCATCCTTCTTTAATTAGATGTAGTTGTATAGGGAATATTATGTCGCCGTTGTAGAGCTTGTGACTCGATATCACCAGGTTTTGGGGGAAATGGTATATGCTAAGTTGTGGAGTTTTCCTAATTAAAACTGTTGAGTATTTAAGAGTTTATTTACTATTTCAGTTATATTCCGCATGTGTTTTAGGCTTACTAGTCTGAGAGACTAGGTGCCATCACAACATCCTATGGAGGAAAATTGGAGTTGTGACAAGATGCCACAACATTGCCAAAATCAACAATACCAATGTTATCACAACACATAGCTCACGGCTCAACCATAATGTGTACAAGAATCTCAATAATAACAAAATGAATGAGAAACAACTCAACAAGGAAAGATATCTCAATAATCAACAACTTCAACCACAATATGTTAATAGATTTCACAACTACAACTTTAATAACCCAATAATGAAGGTATTCCCATAAAATGGCAACTTTCAATTCAAGTTCGTAACATAAATTTAGTAATGAAAGGTAAAGCGTGACATATCAACTAGGGTACTGATCAAAGACTTAGCTTACGACAATACTATAAGTGTTGCCAGGAAGTACCTTAAAGAGATAAGTAAGTATGGAAAGTATAGCTCATTATTGAGGCCGACAAGAGAATTGTGGTGAAAGAAGTCCACCACTTTGCCAAGCTACCTAGGAGTTCGACTCTCGGACTCCGAAGATGGTGGAATTATTGTCCAAAACAGGACTCATTCCTCCTTTAGTAGCCGAAGTGAAGGAGAAATAGTTTGATGATCCCCACTTGTCGTAGTTGAAAGAGAAGATTTACAAGGATAAGATGATGTCTTTTGAATAAGGGGGAGATGATGGTACTTTGAGGTACCAAGATGGATTGTGTGTTCCATACACAGATGGAGCTAGAGAGAAAGGATCATGTTAGAAGCTCATAATTCCAGGTATTTTATTCTCCCATGTTCCCTAAAGATGTATCGTGCTCAAGGAGATTTATTAGTGGAACTACATGGAAAAGTATATTGCAGACTTTTCGGCCAAGTGTCCGAATTATCAGTAAGTGAAAGTCGAGCAACAAAAAGCCTAGTGTTATACCACAGACTACACATACTCTTGAATAGAGATGATAAATATGGATTTTTGATTCGCTCAAATTACACCTTAATAATAGTGTAAGCGATCGATGTCAAATATAATAACCCAACAAGGTTGGGGTCGAATCCCACAGGGAATAGGTGTGAAACTATTATCTAATTAATGTAATACTTGACTAAGTCGTAATTCTATCAAGTATATCAAATAGAATAAAGGAGTGTTGAATATATAAGTAAACGAAAACTGAAAACTAATTTTGATAGTATGAATGTGAAAAATATGAATTTAAGAAACCAAGGTTGTGACCCCCTTAATGTAGTAGAATGTTCTTGATATTAATATTGAATACCTTTCTTGATATGCAATTGATGTTTAATTTACTATCCAAAATTTTCCAATTATTGGATAGTGTATCCTCTCTACGATTCTCCCGAATAGAAAAGAGTTATGCTTAAGAACAACCAATTAAACATCAAATTAAAACCTACTTATTCCTAAGCGATTTTATTAAACAAGATTTAAAGCCTTGAGTCTTTGTTATTTATTTCTATCAAATTCTATCTTACTTTTCCAATATAAGATAGAGTTAATTGGCGTTCATTAATGTTTGCAACCACTAACGATTAATTGAAGAACAAGAAATAAATAAATATCAAGCTTCCTTCGAAATCAGATTCAATATCAAGATCTCAACAACATTCTACCCATCTAGGGTTCACAACCTCAGCGTTTGAGTTTAGCTACACATGCTGATAATTAAAGAACAATGAAGAGTAATTGATATCATCTTACAAAAATAGAAGGTATTTGATCCCCAAAAGCTTCTAAGAATTCAAAATAATCAATTGCCGTACTTTGTACTCTAAATTCTGACAAGACTCCCTTCACAAAACCCTATAAAATCTATTTATAGAGGCCCAAAACCCGAGGCGAATTTCGATCAGATTTGCCCCTGTTGTAATAATGCGGACTGCATTTCTGTCGCAGAACAGAAATGTGGACCGCAAATCATCATCGCCCGTCGCAAATTCCCCCAGAAAATTTTGCTCTCATCGCGTTTTGATTCGCGGTTCGCATGTTGATTTTGCGATCGCGATATGCGATCGTATTCTCCACTCTGATTTTCACCCAGAACTCTGTTTGTGTTTGCGATTTCACCTTGTTAATTCGTGGTTCGCATTCTTATTTTGCGGTTGCATTTGCGACCGCATTCTCGACATGAAGATTGGCCTAGAGTTCTATCTTTGTCTGCGATCTACTTGTAGAATATGCGATTCGCATTTTCGGTTTGCGATCGCATACTCGCATATGCGATGCTCTTAACTTCTTTTCTTGTCTTCAGCTGGCTTTTTGAACTCTTTTCCGTACTTCTGGGTCCTTACACTCGATATGTTGCAAATACACTAAAATTACATAAGTATCATGAGAATATGTAAGTAAAATAAGTCAAACTTTAAGCAAGTAATATCAAAATGTTCCGAAATTACCCGGCACATCAACACCCCCAACTTAAACTCTTGCTTGTCCTGAAGCAACTAAAACTATACTATCCTAGTCTAGACTCTACTTGTCAAACATGAAACAATACTGACCGTGGACGGTGTTTGTTGTTAATATCTCAAGTATAACTCTTTGAGTACTGTACCTCCTTGAATCATCAATATATTCAAAGACAACCAATCAGTTAATGAACTTTGAGCCTCAACAAAGTAACTAAAGGCTACCTTCAGCTGAATACACTTATGCCTTACTCAAAGCTCAACTTACTATCAACCTAGCAGTGTATGTGCCCTCACTGAAAAGAAAGTCCCACTCTCACAATATTTATCGTAGCAATACAAAGGGACTAAAGTGCAAGTACGCTCACTCTCAGAACGAAATTTCAAGTGTCACCACATGCCATACCATAGGCTTGCCTTTATCTTAATTCATCACCTAGTTATAAGAACATTTGGTTGGAGATCACATAAGGACTTTGTAAGCTTGTAATGTCGGTTAAAGGAAGGGTAGGATATGTATTTAGATACTAGTGGCTACTTCCTCTTTGAACACTAATTACATTCTTCTTTCTTTTAACCTTTGGTTTCTTTTCGATCCCATAGCCTTAATAGCGTTAAGTTCCCACATTGGACCCACCTTGCATACCTCTCTATTCTATTCCCAAGCTCCATTATTGCCAATACATACATAACTATTTATGACAATTTTTTTTTTGTTTCTTTTCTCTTTGTTTTTCTCTCTCTTTTTGGAGCAATTCATAATTGGTTGATTCAAAGTTGGTGAAGCAGAGTTGGAACCAAATTTGGTCTATCAGATTATGGAGAAAGTCAAGTTGATTCAAGAGCATTTGAAGATGGCTCAGAGCCGCCAAAAGTCCTATTCGGACGTGCGACATAGAGACCTAGAGTTTCAAGTTGATAATTGGGTGTTTCTAAAAGTTTCGCCTACGAAAGGTGTTATAAGATTTGGGAAGAAAGGAAAGCTCAATCCTAGATACATCGGGTCGTATAGGATCCTACGAAGGGTCAGACAAATAGCTTATGAGTTAGAGTTACCACCAGAAGGCGGATGTACACCCAGTATTTCATGTGTCATGTTAACATTCAAGTTTCTGGTATTTAGATACTCATGCTAGTTCAGTACTTGGATACTCATGCCTGTTGAATAATCATATACTCATGCCACTTAAGTACTCAGATATTTATGCCATCTTAATACTCAAATATTGATGTAAGTTTAGTGCTCAGATATTCATGTCAATTTAATATGCAAATATTCGTGCCAGTTCAGTATTCATATATCCATGTTAGTGCAATATTCATGTATCCATGGCAGACCAGTATTCACATATACGTTTCATGTTATGCGCATTATGATGCCCTGTGAGTCTTGTGATATGCTATGATAGATGGCGGGTGTTTTGGAGAAAAGTTGAAGGTAACTAACCTTTTCATTTAGACCTTATATTATAATCTCCATGTCTCTCAGTATTGAGTCAGCTCAATATTCAGTCAACGCAGTAGTCATTCAGTTCAGTATCTCAGCAGTTGAGTAATCATGTATTCATTCAGTTTAGTATGCAAGTGTTCATTAAGGTTCAATATTCACATGTTTCCACCAAACCCGTTTAAGGTCCAGAGTTAGCCGTAGTTACAGTCAGGACAATCATTCGAGGACGAATGATCCCAAGGAGGAGGTAATGTAACACTCCAAAAATTCGGACTAGGTGTGGACATGTTAAATGAGTATTAATGTGACATATTTGATATATGAAGTCTTATATGGATGAGTATGGGTTGAAATAGTTGTTTTGGAATCAAGACGGAGAGTGAGGTGTATAAGATTCTATAAAATCGACTACGTTTATGGAAGGACTGTCTTTCAGATAGATTTCGTGAAGTTCTATGGGGAATCTGGGAACACGTAAAAGATGAAGGTTGTAGTCCTTTTAAAGAGCTTTCTAACGATATATTGTGCAGCCCGAACAGATTTCTGAGTAAAACCTTATGTACACTTCACTAAACAATGCGCACCCAGGTGCGCGTCCAGATGGTCCCGTGCACGGCCGTGCACTTGTGGTAGTGCTACTGCCCTGCTGCGTGTCCAGGTGCGTGGTTGGGCTTTCAACTGTGCAGGAGCGCAGTCGGGGAGTCATTTTAAAAGCCCTACTTCGTCCCCCACACCCCAAAACACGGAAACTTACTCTAGAAAGGGAAGCTCTCAAGAACCTGACTTCCTCCAAGGTCCCTCCTCATCCAAGGTAAATTCTAATGATGATTCTAAGTTGATTTAAATTCTCCAACACCTTATTAACATGGGAAAACCCTTCAGATTATTAGATATTCGATTGGGACATCATGGTTGAGAAAAAAAACTAGAACTCAAATTCAAGAGGATTGAACGTCAAAAGGTAATGTCTTCACCTTCTAATTGATTATAGCATTAGATTAATGATTGTATACTCTATGTTCATGATATATGAGTTGATGGGTTTGATAGAAAAGCATCAATGGACATGGGTCTGGGTTGTTGAGTGTTGATTATTGGTTAAGGTTGTTGTTTATCTTATAGCTAATGATGAATGATATTGATTATAAGAAATTTGAGATTTTAGAATTTATGTAGGAGCAAGAGAATAGGTTGTTGGGTGTAGAAAATACCATTAATGAGGGTTATGAGGCTTTATACCCACCAAGTGTTTGATAAAATGCCTACGTGACAAAAATATGAGTTTTATTGCTAATATGGAAATCCCTTTGACTTGTATTGATATAGATTAAAGTTAAAAGGGTTAACAAATGCTCTATTATGCTTAAGAGCAGGAAGTTAAGGTATGTGTGGCTATCTCTCTATGTTTAGGAATGTTAAGGATTCTCCCTACACTATGTTTCTTTTACGATGTTACTAATTGCCTTAGAAATATAGTTAAGCCTAGTTCCTTGAATAGTTGCAGAACTTCTATTCTCTAGCTTCATAACTCGTTCATGACTTTTATTTTGAACGTTGTGAGCTCAGTTCGTAATCAATATAGACTAGGGTTTGATGCCCATGAGTCTCAGTCTAGATTACTCAGAATGTCATAAAAAATTAAAGTTTCGATTTTCATAATCAGTTCAAGGATACATGTCTCAGTCTAGTCCTATTCAGTATTCCAGTATCATGTAACTCAATATGATTCAGTATTTCAGCATCACATATTGCAATATATTCTCAAATTTTGAATTTAAATCCCTGAATGTTGAACATCTATATTTGGGCTTGAGGCGGTAGTTTATATGCTTTATGCATATTTGGGCCTAAGGCCGTAGTTCATGCTTTATGCATGTTTGGGCCTGAGGCTGTCGTTTATGCTTTATGCATTTTTGGGCCAGAGGGCGTAGTTATGTATACATATACTTGGGCCTGAGGCCATAGCCTGTGCACATATATATTAGGAACGAGGCCGTAATTTATTCAGATAAACAGGTTGTTCATCAGTCAGAAGAGGAAGTTTTCATATCCTTACTTCCTTTGTTGAATTATCAGTTATCATTTTAGTTATCAGTTATCATTTCAGTTTCATTTTCACTAGTTATCATTTCAATTATGAGTTATCAGTTCTTAGTTATCAGCTCAGTTTCAGCTTTAGCCTTTATAGTTCTTTCTTTCAGTTGTTTTACATAACAGTGCAATTCAAATGTACTGACGTCCCTTTTGCCCGGGGCCTGTATCTCACTATGCACGTAATGATTTACAGGTTGACAATTCAGAGCACTAGGATCCTCGTACCAGCTATTTGCTGAGCCACAGTTTTTTGGGGCATTACCATTACTTTACAGTCTATATGTATTTACAGACAGTTAGTATTTTTAGTACTTCATTAGAGGCTTCATAAACTAGAGTAACAGTTAGACAGAGTCACATGTTTTTCATGGTAAGCAATGTTGGCTACAGATATACTTCAGACTTATGTTTGTGTTTCCGCACATTGATTGATATAATTCAGAATTTTAGTATATCAGCGTGTATTAGTTTATCTTATGCATTCAGTTTTCTATGATATCACGTGTTGATTCAGCCAGCCAGTTAGTTCGGTCGGTCGCATGTATTCAGGCACCGGGTGTCGTGCTACGTCCAGGCCCAGGTTCAAGGCGTGACAAAGCTTGGTATTAGAGCACTTGGTTCAAAAGTCCTAGGGAGTCTATGAAGTCGTGTCTAGTGGAGTTTCCTTTATATGTATGTTCCGAACATGCATACAAATGGTTAATTACCAAGACGTTTAGGATTTTCTCATTTCTTTTTACTCTAGATCATGATATAAAGCTTAGAGCAATAGGTAACCTTCTCTTCCTATCGAATACCAGACGTATCGAACGCTTAAGCGATGGGCAGGAAAAAACCAATGTTCTAGAGAGGATTATTTCCCATTGGGGTATAACTATAAAGTATAGATTGGTAACAAATGAGACTTGAAAGGATGTTGAAAGTGGGATGTTATGGATAGCAATACAGATTAGAGCATAACCTTATCAGAAAGTACAAAAGCAGTTATCATGTTTTATGATTATTAGTTTACCTCAGTTACTAGTTATACAGTCTTTCAGTTAGCAGGTTTATGGTTATTCAGTTCGCCAGTGTTAAGTTATTTAGTTACTAGATCTCTAATTTTCAGTGCATCCAAATTCTAGTGACTTGTGAGTAGACAGTGATGCCTATGGGTGCTAAAAGAAAATATAAGAAACATTGGTTATAGCAAAATCTTTGCACGTTTTATTTCCAGATTAAGATTTAAGACTCGGCGGGTGATGCAGGAAGTGAATTATCATATGATGATACACTCTGAAGGAGAAGTTTGTGTATGGTAGTATATCCGTATTTGTTGTACCTAACAGAACAATTTCATAAATTCTTGGGAATGGAGCCACATGTTGGATGATGATAGATTATATGTTCGACCCCAGGGTGTAACTGGTTAAGGATTTAACCGGCAGCGGGCATAGAATTGATCAATATAGTCTTGAACAGAAAAGAACCTAAGGGTAAAATGCCTAAGATTCAGAAATGTTTGTTATCACCAAATATATGTTTTTTGTACGACTCATGAACGAGACTAGGAAAATATGATGTACGAAATGAGAACCAAGAGCAGCCGATGTTGAATTTCAGGGAATAATTTTAAGTTGTTCAGATTTATTCAAATCAGATCTAGAAAGTACCACGTTAGTAAGTTACAATAAGAAGAAGCTATTATTTTGAGATAATAGATCTAAGTGTTTACACCGGATGTTTATAGTCTAACATGATTTTGAAGTGCATAAAATGTTTGGGGTTAGATATTCCAATATCGTGTAAGACAGGTGAAATTTTCCTAAGTGTGATCCATGTACATAGTTCAAAAAATGAAAGATAGTAGTGAGGGAAGTTAGAAATAACCCTATGCTTCACTTTAGTTATTCAAAGCAGAACAAGAAAACATGATGCTAGCAGGTGGTTAGTAAAGGAATAGTAAGTATGTTTTGAGTAGATACGGTGAATTAGCAATTTAGCTGAGCTAGTAGAGGTACGATTTGATTTACTTAGCCAGGTTAACTCTAATGAGTGGACGACAATTTGAAATACTAAATGCATGTTAGAACCCAAAGAGTTTAACTTACCTGAAGTATGATGGCAGTGGAAAAAAAACAATTAGCTACGTAGTAAGAGAGCAAACTACAGAAGAATAACCTTTAAGAGTTATCGAAAAGGGGTTTCCCCAAAGTTGACAGTGTAAGTTGAGTTAAACAATTAAGATTATATATGATAGTTATGTTAGCTGTGAATACATTAGCTTTTTGTTTATGTAAGTAATTTAGTTTTTCCTAGTAAAAATGATTACTCAAAAGTAAGTCGGAAGATGAGTCATTATTGACGTAAAGTGCAAAGAAGTGTAGAGGATAAGGAAAGTTCTTTGGATCCCAACAAAAGAGAAGGATCCGCAAGTACAAGACCTTAACCTTTGGTCTAAGGGGGAGATGTGAAAATCGTTAGTAAATGCAGTTGGAGATTTGAAACTCACATAGTTATCAAGGGGTAAACTATAAAATCATGCCTAGTTCTATATCACGAGGGTAGTGCCATTGCATGAGACTCCAATCTTCGGAGTACTGGTCAAAGACTAAGCTCACGACAATACTATAAGTGTTTTCAAGAAGTAACTTAAAAAGATAATTAAGTATGGGACGCATAGCTCCTTATTGAGGCATACAAGAGAACTATGGTGAAAGAAGTTCATCGCTTTGCCAAGCTATCTAGTAGTTCGACTTTCGGACTACGAAGATGGTGGAATTATCGTCCATAACAGGACTTGTTCCTCCTTAGTAGCCGAAGTGACGGAGAAATAGTTTGATGATCCCTACTTGTCACAGTTGAAAGAGGAGCATTACAAGAATAAGATGATGGCTTTTGAACAAAGGGTAGATGATGGTACTTTGAGGTACCAAGATGGAATGTGTATTCCACACATAGATGGACTTAGAGAGACAGGTTCTTGTTAGAAGCCCATAATTCAAGGTATTCAATTCACCCGGGTTCCCCAAAGATGTATCATGCCCAAGGAGATTTATTGGTGGAACGACATGGAAAAGTACGTCATAGAAATTTTGGCCAAGGATCGGAATTATTAGTAAGTGAATGTCGATCAATGGAAAGCCTAGTGTTATACCACATACTACACATTTTTGAGTGGAGATGGTATATATGGTCTTTATAACAGGATTATCTCGCTCATTTGAAAGCATGATTTAGTTGGCTGATTGTAGACCGACTTACCAAGTTAGCTCACTTCTTGCCAGTAAAGACCATAGATTCAGCAAAAGATTATGCCAAGTTGTCCATTCATGAGATTGTCTGATTGCATGGGACTCTGTTGTCCATCATTTCAGATCGTGGTGCTTAGTTTACAACAAACTTTTAGAAGTCCTTTCAGAAAGGATTAGGAATAAGTTTTTCATCCTCAGAAAGATGTCCTTAATGTAAAAGGTAATTGGGATGCTCACATATCTCTCATTAAGTTTGTAATAGCATCTTCCATTCTGGTATCAAGATGGCATCACACGAAGCTTTTTATGGACGAAGGTGTAGATCGCTATTTGGTTGACTCAAAGTTGGTGAAGCAGAGTTGTTGGGACCATATTTGGTCAATCATACTATGGAGAAAGTAAAGTTGCTTCAAAAGCATTTGAAGACGGCTGAAAGCTGCCAAAAGTTCTATTCGGACGTGCGGCATAGAGACCTAGAGTTTCAAGTTGATGATTTGGGTATTTTCTGAAAGTTTCACCTATGAAAGTTATTGTAAGATTTTGGAAGAAAGGAAAGCTCAGTCCCAAATATATCGGGCCGTATAGAATCCTACGAAGGGTCGGACAAGTAGCTTATGTGTTAGAGTTGCCTCCAGAATTGGCTGATATACACCCAGTTTTTCATGTGTCATGTTATAACATTCAAGTTTCTAGTACTCAGATACGGATGCTAGTTCAGTACTTAGATACTCATACCAGTTCAGTACCCAGATATTCATACTAGCTTAGTACTCAAATATAGATGTAAGTTTAGTGCTCAGATATTCATGTCAGTTTAGTATGCAAATATTTGTGCCAGCTCAGTATTCATATATCCATGTTTGTTTAGTATTCACATATTCATGGAAGACTAATATTAACGTATATGTTTCATGTTATGCGCATTATGATGCCCTGTGAGGCTTGAGATATTCCACGATAGCTGGCGAGTGTTTCGTAGAAATGTTGAAGGTAACTAACATTTTTATTTAGCCATGTCTTTCAGTATTCAGCCAGCTCAATATTCAGTCAACGCAGTAGTCATTCAGTTCAGTATCTGTGCAGTTCAGTTATCATGTATTCATTTACTTTAGTATGCAAATGTTCATTAAATTTCAGAATTCACATGTTTCCACCAGACCCGTTTAAGGTCCAGAGTTGGCTGTAGTTATAGTCAGGACAATCATTCGAAGACGATTGATCCCAAGAGGGAGGTAATGTAACACTCCGTAAATTCGAACTAGGTGTGACATGTTAAATGAGTATTAATGTGACATCTTAGACATATGAAATCCTACCGGAATGAGTATGGTGGAAAAAGTTGTTTTGGAATCAAGATGGAGAGTGAGGTGTATAAGATTCGATAAAATCAACTAAGTTTATGAAAGGCCTATCTTCTAGAAGCATTTCGTGAAAATCCGTCGGGAATTTGGGAAGCGTAAAACATGAAGCCTGTAGCACTTTGATATATCATTTCAATGATATATTTTGGAGCCCAAACGGATTTGAGCAAAGCGTTATGTGTGTTTTACTGGACAATGCGCAGTATGCACACCTAGGTGCGCGCAGATGGTCCTGTGCGCGGATGCACACTTGTGGCAGTACTACTGCCCTGCTGCATGTCCAGGTGCACGGTTGGGCTTTCAGCTGTACGGGAGCGCACCCGGGAGTCATTTTAAAATCCCTACTTCGTCCCACACACCCCAAAACACAAAAACTTGCTCTAGAATGGGAAGCTCTTAAGAACCTAACTTCCTCCAAGGTCCCTCCTCATCCAAGGTAAGTTCTAATGATGATTCTAAGTTGATTTCAATTCTCCAACACCTTATTAACATGGGTAAACCCTCTAAATCATTATATATTCGATTGGGACATCATGGTTGAGAAAAATAAACCTAGAACTCGAATTCAAGAGGATTGAATGTCAAAAGGTAACGTCTTCACCCTCTAATTGATTATAGCATTAGATTAATGATTGTATACTCTATATTCGTGATATATGAGTTGATGGATTTGATAGAAAAGCATGAAAGGACATAGGTTTGGGTTGTTGATTGTTGATTATTAGTTAAGGGTGTTGTTTATCTTATGGGTGATGATGAATGATATTGATTATAAGAAATTTGAGATTTTAGAAGTTATTTAGGAGCAAGAGAATGGGTAGTTGGGTGTAGAAACACCATTAATGATGGTTATAAGGCTTTATACCTACCAAGTGTTTGAGAAAATACCTAAGTGACCAAAACATGAGTTTTATAGCAAATATGAAATCACTTTGACTTGTATTGATATAGTTTGAAGTTAAACGGATTGGCGAATGTTGTATTATGCTTAAGAGTAGGAAGTTAAGGTAAGTGAGGCTAACTCTCTACGTTTGAAAATGTTAATGATTCCCCCTACACTACGTTTCTTTTATGACGTTACTAATTTCCTTAGAAATATAGTTAAGTCTAGTTCCTTGATTAGTAGCAGAACTTCTATTATCTAGTTTCATAACTCGTTCATGACTTTCATTCTGAACGTTGTGAGCTCAGTGCGTAACCGATATAGACTTGGGTTTGATGCCCATGAGTCTCAGTCTAGATACTCAGCATGTCATAAACAATTGAAGTTTCTAGTTTCATAAACAGTTCAAGAATACTTGTCTCAGTCTAGTCCTATTCAGTATTCTAGTATCATGTAACTCAATATGATTCAGTATTTCAGCATCACATATTGTAGTATGATTCTCAATTCCTGAATTTATATCCCTGAATGTTGAACACCTGTATTTGGGCATTAGACCGTAGTTTATATGCTTTATGCATATTTGGGCCTGAGGCTGTAGTTTATGCTTTATGCATGTTTGGGCCAGAGGCCGTCATTTCTGCTTTATGCATACTTGGGCCTGAGGCCATAGTTTATGCTTTATGCATGTTTGGGCCTGAGGCCGTAGTTATGTATACGTATACTTGGGCTTGAGACCATAGCTTGTGCATATATATATATTGGGCCCGAGGCTGTAGTTTATTCAGATTAACAGGTTGTTCATCATTCAGAAGAAGTAGTATTCATATCATTACTTCCTTTGTTCAGTTATCAGTTATCAGTTATCATCTCAGTTTCAATTTCAGCAGTTATCATTTCAATTATTAGTTATCAGTTCTCAGTTATCAGTTCAGTTTCAGTTTCAACATTTATAGTTCTTTCTTTCAGTTGTTTCACATACCAGTGCAATTCAAATGTATTGACGTCCCTTTTGCCCGGGGTCTGCATCTCATTATGCAGGTAATGATTTACAGGTTGACGATTCAGAGCGTTAGGATCCTCGTACCAGCTATTTGGTGAGCCCCAGTACTTTCGAGGCATTACCATTACTTTGCGGTTTTTATGTATTTACAGACAATCATTGTTTTCAGTACTTCATTCGAGGCTTCATATACTAGAGTAGCAGTTACACAGAGTTACATGTTTTTCATGTTAAGCAATGTTGGCTAAAAATATACTTCAGACTTATGTTAGTGTTTTCGCACATTGATTTATATCATTTAGACTTTCAGTATATCCGCATATAATAGTTTATCTTCCGCATTCAGTGTGTTTTGATATCACATTTTGATTCAGCTAGCCAGTTGGTCCGCTAGGTCGCATGTAATCAGGCATCGAGTGTCGTGTTACGTCCAGGCCAAGGTTCGGGGAGTGACAGTCACCCTCTATCTATTTCTATATCTTCCTTCTTTTATTAGATACAGCTGTATATGGATGATTATGTCACCGTTGTAGGGCTTGTGACTCGATATCACCAGGTTTTGGGGAAAATGGTATAGATTGAGTTGTGGAGTTTTCCTTATTAAAATTGTTGAGTATTTAAGAGTATTTGTTATTTCAGTTACATTTCGCATGTTTGTTAGGCATGCCTAGTCTTAGAGGCTAGGTGCCATCACGACATCCTACAAAGAGAAATTGGGGTCGTGACAATATGCCACAACATTGCCAAAATCAACAATACCCATGTTATCACAATATAGCCCACGGCTCAACCATAATGTGTACAAGAATCTCAATAATAACAAAACGAATGACAAACAACTCAACAAGGAAAGATATCTCAATAATCAACAACTTCAACCATAATGTGTTAATAGCTTTCACAACTACAACTTCAATAACGCAACAATGAGGGTATTCTCATGAAATGGCCACTTCCAAGTCAAGTACGTAACATAAATTTAACAATGAAAGGGAAAGCATGACATATCAACTACGACTAAGTGCATGAGAATAATTAAACAATGGAAAGAATTGCATGTAACAACAACTACAAAGAAAGGCACATAAGGGAATCCTCGACAGTGGAAATTAGCACATGTAGTAACAACTTCAAATAAGGCATATAGGAATAAACTTAACAACAAAAAATACAACAAATAATTATAACTTCAACTAACTGCTTAACAGTAACATAAAAGTCTAACCTGGTCAAATATCACATATAAGTCCGCGCACACACTAGTCACCTCATGTACACATCTTCTACGTAACTCAATTAGTATAATCAATCCAAATTCTAAGAGATAGTTTCCCCGCGCAAATTTAGGAAAGATATTTATCACAATTAGGCCAAATCAATACTCAAAAATGGATTCTCCGTTTAAATTCACCTCTACTCGGCTCAAATCAGGCCAAAAACGACTTAATAATATCAAACAATGCAAGAGGAACCAATTATGATTCATAAATCTATGATCTTTATTCAATTCCCCAAAAGTCAACCCCGGGCGCCCCTGGTTAAAACCGAAATCGAAGGGTAGGTCTCGACTACCCATAGTCCCACGAGTTCATATATATGTTTCGTTTTGAAATCCAAATCCATTCGACTCTCAAGTCTCAAATTTTTATTTTTCAAGACATAGACAAAAATTCCCAAAATTTCTCTTAGATTCTCATCAATTTGATATTAAATCTTATATATAATCATGTAATATGATTGAAAATTGATCAAAATCACTTACCCAATAGCTTGGTATGAACATCTCTCCACAAATCACCTCCTACCAAGTATAGGGTTCAAAATATGATGAATGAAGCTAACTCCCAAAATACTCAGCTATAAACAAGTTTAGATGTCGCATTTGCGACATGAGGTTCACAAGTCTGACGTCCGCAAACGCGGACAAAGCATCGCATAAGCAACCCCTGACAGACCCAACAAAGATCACAATTGCGATCAAAATCCTCGCAAATGCAAAGACACAGTCAGTAGCAAATATGACCCAAACATTACAAAAGCGGATAGTCCAAGAGTCGCAAATGCGACTCCAATATCGCATTTGCGATAAATGCGCAACTTTCTCCAAGTTTACAAAAGCGAGAAGAGACTCGTCAAACGTGATCCTACTCATAGCAAATGCGATGGAACCAGCACAATTACAAAAAAATTCTCACGAAACCAATCCGAAACTCACCCGAGACCTAGGGGCTCCACACCAAGCATCCACACAAGTCTAAAACATCATATAGACTCTCTCACGCGATTCAAACACTAAAATAACATCCATAACTATGAATTGAACATCAAAACACATTAAATTCCACAAGAAAACTCAAGTACCTCTAGAATCTCAACCAAGCGTCTGAATCCTATCACACGAACTCCGAATGACACCAAATTTTGCAGACAAGATTGAAATAGTAAAATAGACCTATTCCAAGTCCCAAAATTGAATTCTGAACCAGATAGCCACAAAGTCAACATACGGTCAAACTTAGAAAAACTTCTAAACCTCAAATTGCCAACTTTCGGCATAACAAGTCAAATCAACCTAGGGACCTCTGAAGTCAATTCCTGGCATACGCCCAAGTCCAACATCACCATGTGAATCTAACGGGGCCATCAAAACTCCAATCCGATATCAAATGCACAAAAGTCAAACATGGTCAACCCTTCCAACTTAAGCTTCTAAAATGAGAATCATTCTTCCAAATCAAGTCCCGAATCGCTCGAAAACCGAAACTAACCATGTACGCACGTCAATATGTTTAATACGAAGCTATGCGAGACCTTAAACAACCAAATAAAGTGCAAATACTCAAAACGACCAGTCGGGTCGTTATATTCTCCCCCACTTAAACTTTTGTTCGTCCTCGAACGTTCCAAGATTCGCATCGAGGCCACCTAATCACTATATAAACTTGCCATGCCATACCCATGGGTGATCTCATGTCACCCCAATCCACGTAAGTCTGACAACAATCCAACCAAAAAACCTTTCTTCCACCTCAATCTATAAACCTTAGAACCCAAATCCCAAACATCCGGGGCTCATTATAAGACCCGATTCTCACATCTATACACTGTATAAGTCTGAACAGGCTGTATCAATCCATAACCATATTCCAAGACATAATCACATGATATACCACATAGCTCAATGCTTATAGCAATAACTTCCGACCACGATAGCTATTCATAACAAGCCTGGTACAGGTAACAAACCTCATATCAGTTAAAACCTTGTTCTGAACCTTCGCACACTGCCAATGATGAAAGAAACATGTAGAAACTCATAATCACCCATCACATCAACGAGTCATGGAGTCCTCTTGCTCGACAAGAATCTTTGCCAAAGTCTAAGCCTACTAGTGACATTATCCTTCCAAACATACCTTAATCAAGTCCGACAACATTCATTTTAGGCTCAATAGCCTCACCTCATCCAGTACTGGCTTCTCTGCCAACATGGCACACCAATCATACCTAGGGCCACATACCATGCAATCCGTGCACCAACGAACAATACTCATATATACCCTAATGATGGTAAGAGAAGGGAAATGAGAGAGCCACCTCGCCAGCTCAACAGATATCAAGGTGCAATGCTATAAACCCATCACATAAAGGAGAGACAAAACACATTAAATGAGCATAAGGTTCATATCATAACATAACCCTACTGGGATGTGTGACTCGATCCAAATACTAGCCCGCATGGAACACGTCGAGGCAGGAGTCTCACAATCAATAACCATATGCGTAACAATCAACAGACACGCAAAGCGCATGACCATAACCACGGAGAAACGGATATCACTATACACCACCAACAGGAAGACCATAACCATGGCTCAGTAGACCATTCAACACCCCAGGAGCCAACACGCTCGAGTTCCGCCACAAAGCCCAAACAATACCGCATCATGTGTATATAGTCAACAGTCTCATAACCCATCGTGGCGTGGAAGAGTAACACATAGAACACATCAGAACACGAATAAGGTAAAATTAACCGATGACACCATCCGCTACAATAGTTGTGCTGAGTAAACAAATCCGACCCGATGTAGAATACACATCTTCATTAGGCCTACCAGTGGTATCCGAATTGAATTTGATCCTTTCCGAAATAGGTAGATAACCTCAGAAAAGCCGTGATAACCAATCCATGGCACATGCAATCAGCCGTCAACCTCTTAATATACCTTTATCGTTCACAAACCTGAAACAATCTACCTCCGAGAACCCTCTAAGTTTTCAAGTCCCTAGAATACCAGAATCTCCATATCTGATACCAGCTACACTACTCAAATGACTAACACATTCATCATTCATGATCATCTCACAAGAAGTACTTCTATGATTCCTTTGTGCCACATAGCAAGGTCTGAACCTCGGCGATCGGTCGATCAGGCGATTACCATAATACCAGTCAGGCATCCCCAAGTCGAAGCATAGTGCACCTTCTGGAGTGCACACCCTTCTCAGGTGGTATGAAATAATGTTAGTGTCCTTCTAAACGTCTGTGACCATCCATGCTATCTAGAACTCGTTACCTCATCCAGGCGGAAGATCATAATGCGTAACATATTCCTTATGTCGGTAACAGACGTCCTGCTCAAGACGTGGTCAACATTATCAAGAACTCTTCGAAACCCGTCCGCACATAACCAAGCCATCAGGGCTAAATTTCTCCTACTCCTATAAGTCACGCAAGCCGTTAAACCCAAGAGAATTGCCACAAAATGCCGGTATGGCATCACCATACCAAAGGAACCAATAACCTTTATGACTATGCCGATCCACCACCAAGCTGGCCCATTTCTTCGAATCTTCCTCGACTTGCCTTCAAGTTAGCACTTCTCTTGCCGGTACATAATGATCTTAAACCACAGCTCACTGCAGGAGATCCTAGCACGAACCACATCATCTGAAACCCCATAAACTACTCTATTTCCTCTTAAGCACCCATAATGCCACCACCCAGATACACACTCTAAAGAGACCTTCTGTGAATCTGAAGTAGTTTTTCTAAGTCCAAGCGGTATTCCATGCAAATCTCAGATCTTATCAATATACCATTTCGGGGGACCCTTCGATACCACGTGTATATATACCTCAGACAAAAACTGATATAACACATGACCAAACAATATGATCATCGATAGTAGACTCCTCACTTGGCGCAAATCCTTAGAACATAACATCCGGTGACCCACAATACCAACCTTCATAAGATTGTATAGCACCAATCTTAAGATACCTTAAATCATCTACTTAGAGCATATCATCCTTGTGACAGTCAAGTCCATTTGCTCAAGTTCTTTGAAGTACCTTCCACTTAATAGAATTCCCATACTAAACTCATAACCTCTTATACCACCGACTAACATCAAATTGACATTCCTCATGAACCTACCACGATCACAACAACCAGGCAATCAATTAAATCTTCCCAATCTTGTACTCATCAACCAGATACAAAGATCCGCTACATCCCATGCGTGAGCAACTGAAAGATACACCAACACATCCACGTTCGCAGCCTGAACAACAGCTCGAGAAAATGATCGAGCGTCCCAGCTCTTCACAGCCCATCCGCAGCATCACAAACTGTCGGTGCATACTCAGTAATGAGTACACAACGTCATATACGAGCGAATGTAAGGAAGTATAGGATATATGCCTCGAGCTGAATCAATATTGCACGATAAGGAATGAAAGAAGTGGAATTTCCTAATAGTTTCGTAGCCTCTTGAAGATAAGTACAGACGTCTCTGTACCGATCCGCAAGACTCTGCTAAACTTGCTTAGGACTCGTAGCACCTATGAACCTAGAGCTCTGATACCAACTTGTCACGATCTAAAATCCCACCTTAGGAATCATGATGGTTCCTAGTCTCTAAGAATAGGTAAGCCTAACACATGAAAAGGACTAACAGAGTTAACCTACTTAACTATATAAAAATTAAACTGATACATGAAATAACGTAAGTAAAACTGAACAATAGTTATATAATCCCCAGAACTAGTAGTACAGACTCATAAGCTCTACCGAAATACACTAGAATCTCGAAGTACAATATTGTTTTGAAATAAAGATGAACAGGTATACCTTGAAGTCTCTAGCCGTGCTTACATAACTCTCGAAACCAACACGATCAGAAGTACTTGAATCTGCACAAACATGTGCAAAAGCGTAACATGAGTACACCAAAATGGAATCCAGTAAGTATCAAGACTAACCTCAATGGAGTAGTGACAAGGTAAGTCAAGAAACCCACTACTCAATAAATTGTGTAAGCATATAAATCTAAAGCAAACAGTGGAATGAACATCATAAAACTAACAACGGAATAATAGAAACATCAAATGGCCAAAAAAATAAAAAATAAACAGGTGCTAAAATGACAAAGTAATCAGAACACAGTTAAAAAGGTGAATGAAATAAATTAGGGAAAAATAAGTGACAATTCAAGTAATCAAGTCTTTGCAACACATGATGCACAACAACTCCGAGGCACCATGCCCCTAATCACAAATCATAGGCCACAATCATGAATCTGGCCCATATGGCACCTCGTGCCCACATTAATAATCACCTTCGCACTACAAAGTCCGCGTGCTACCACATACATTGTATCCATATCAAAATGTCAAATAAAATGTTCTAGAGATTTATTTAAATACAATAAGGCATACTGACAATCTTGAATAAAGTAAAGCGTAAATGAGATAATAAGTTTATGTTAGGAATCAAGTAAATTAAAATAAAGTACAATTTATACAAAATAGAGTATCAAATGAGTTTAGTTCAGAAATGTCTAAGGTAAAGTAAAATAACATTTTTAAATAAAGCAAGGCATCAGATGAGTTAACGAATTAAACATAGAATTAGTTAAAGTAAAGCGAGATATCAATTTTGAAGTAAAGTAAATTATCAAATAGAGTAATGAGCTTAAATGGAGAATCAATTAAAGTAAAGTATGATAAGCATTAAAGAAAATAGTAAGGCACCGGTTGAGATATGAGTTTTTCCTAAAGTGACTTGTCCTGAGTATGCAAGTCAATTTATGCCAACTGCATGTTGTAATGTCTTATACAAATGTATCTCAACAGTGATTTGCAGCAAATTGAAGGATATTGTAAACTACTTAGTTGCAGACAATCAATCATCATTTGTGCAAGGTACATCTAAGATGTACAATGTGCTTATTTGTCATAACTTGCCTAGGAATTATAACAGGAAGACATCACCAAGATGCCTAATGAAATTGACCTTCGGAAAGCCTATGATATGGTCAGTTGGGAGTTCTTAGAATAGATTCTGCTTGGCTATGGATTTCCAGAAAGGTTCGTCCAATTGATTGTGGCTTGTGTGACTTCTCCAAAATTCTCAGTCACTGTCAATGGTGAACAAACATGGATATTTTGAAGGTCAGAAGGGACTTCGACAAGGTGATCCTATGTCACATTTACTGTTTGTTTTAGTCATGGAATACCTCTCCAGAATTTTAGGAAGGATGGGTGATCTTCCATATTTTAAACATCATCCAATGTGTAAACAACTTAAGCTAAACCACCTCATATTTGCTAATGACTTAATGGTATTTTGCAAAGGTGAAGAGAGATCTCTGCATAGAGTAATGGACGTACTAAAGTATTTTAGTAAGGTTTCAGGTCTGATAACTAACATGGACCTAACATATTCATGGTAGGGGTAACTGATCAAACAAAGGATAGGTTGTTGGTTGCAATAGATTTTTCAGAGGGCTCTTTCCTATTAGGTACCTGGGCCTCCCTTTGTCACCTAAGAAGTGGAGCAAGCTAGAATGCCAACAATTGATAGAGAAGATCACTCACAGAATCAATATAACCTATGAAAAGAAGTTGTCATATACAGGTAGGCTTCAAGTGATTACTGCTGTTTTATTTTCAATTTACAGCTTCTGGGTACAGTGTTTATTCTACCCCAGAGTGTCTTAGATGAAATTGATAAAAGATGAAGAGATTACCGATGGGGTAGTTCAAAAGAGAAGAAAAGAGTTCCACTAGTCTCTTGGGAGAAGTTATGTTGTCCCAAGAAGTATGGTGGCCTTAACATTAAGGGATGCAGAAGCTGGAACAAAGCGTCAGTTGGCAAATTACTATGGCAGCTAACTCAAAGTAAGAACTCATTATGGGTGCATGGCATCTACATGAAGAATGATCTACGTATAGTCTCACACGCGCCCCAAGATTGCAGTTGGTATTGAAAAAAATTAAATTCCCTAAAAGAGAATGCAAGAATGGTATGTGCAGGGTAAATATATTTAACTCCTAAAGGGAACTATTCCATAACAAGTAGCTACAATGCTCTAATGGGAAGCCATGAAAAGATGGAGAATGGGAGTCTTATTTGGAGTAGGTTTGCACAGCCTAAGCACAGATTCATTGCTTAGCTGGAAATTCAAAGAAGATTGCTGACGAAAAAAAGACTAGGCCAACTGCAGATTACAGTGATTGATATGGCATGCTATTTAGGTGATGATCAAGCAATAGAAACCAGCCAGCATTTGTTTGGTAATTGTCCTTGGACGCAAGCTATCAGAAGATCACTAATGCAATGGACAGATATTCAACTTCATTCTGGTGAGTCTCAACTCGTGTTTGATGCTATTAGAAGGAAGCAGTAGTAGAAGCTTAAGAAGGAAGTGGTGGCTTCTATCTAGGGGGCTAATATTTACCACATATGGACTGCTAGGAATAAAAAATTATTTCAAGGTGGAAATGTACAGGCAGATACTATAGTTACACATATTAAGAAAGAGATAAAAGAGAGAATTGGTATGATCAAACTGTCAAATAGAGGAAGTAGGAGTAAATGATTCATACGGAGGCTATTGTGTAATTACAGATTTGGAGTCCCAATTTCTTTGAGGAAGCTAGGAGCTCTCTAGGTGTATTTGATTAAATTTTGTTATTAATGGTAATTATAATGACTTGACTGGTCGTTTTGACAATTAGCGTTCCGTTCGGTGGCTTAATATCTCGAGCAGCTAAGTACTATGTATTATGACTTGCATGTCTGTTCTAGTTCGAATTTCAGATGATTCGGGATTGATTTTGAATAAGGATTCTTGTATTAGAAGCTTAAGCGGTAAAAGTTAATCGGAGTTTGACTTTTGTGCAAATGACTCTAGAATGGTGTTTTGATGATTACAATAGCTTTTTATGGTACTTTTGGACTTAGGCATGTGTCTGGGTTTGGATTTGGAGGTTAGGATAATTTGATGCATTTAGCGAAAAATTGGAAGTTGAAGTTTTGAAAGATTGCGAGGTTTGCCTAGAGGTTGACTTTGTTAAAATCGGGCTCGAATTTTGATTCCAAGAGTTGGATTAGCTCATTATGTCATTTTGGACTTGTGTGCAAAATTTGCCTAGAGGTTGCCTTATTTGATGCGATTTGATGCCTCGAGTAGGTTCGTGTATTGTTACGGTACTTGTTGGTATATTCGAATAGGGTTCTGAGTGCCTCGGGAGAGTTTCAAACATGATTCAGATCATTTTGGAAATTTTTTATTAAGGCTGGTTCGGGCAGTGCTAGTGTGATCGCACTTGCAGACCACTGGACACAAGTGCGATGGTCGCAGAAGTGGAAATGAAGAGTAGAAGCGAAATTTGGAAGGCTGACGAAGGATCGCAGAAGCGAGTTTTGTTGCACACCTATGATGTTGCCGGTGCGGTGACTTCGATCGCAGTAGCGGAAGGCAGGGCAGGAACGGAAGCTTGTCTCGCACCTACGATTGAGCAGCAGCAGAAGAAGTTCTGTAGGTGCAAGGGTTGACTGTGGAGCAGGAATCGGCAGGGGCGAGATTTTTCTCGCAAAAGTGAGATGCGCAGATGCGCAATTTTGTCCGCAATGCGGAAATGGCTGGGCAAAATGCTTAAATTCGAGGGTTCAACATTTTAATTTATTTTTGGAGTTTTACCTCGGGTTTGGGCGATTCTGGAGAATTTCTTCACGAGTTTGATTTGGGTAAGTGTTCCTTCTCCGAAATTGATTATATTTCATGATTCGATAACTATTTATATCATTAATTAGTGAATTAAATGGATGAAAATGAGAATTTTGTAAGGTCTTTCAAGACTGTAAAATGAGGATTTAAAGATTTTTTCGATATTGGAATTTGATAATTTTGTTATGATTGGACTCGTATCGGAATGGGTGTTCGGGTTTTGTAAATTTTATTTGGTTCCGAGGTGCGAGCCCGGGGTTGACTTTTTAGTTTTAATTAAAGACCGGAGTTTCATTATTTGAAATTGGTTCCTATGAGTTTTAACTATGTTATGAAATTATTTTGGCTATATTTGAGCCGTGGGGGGGTTGTTTCACACGAGGAGGTTATTTTAGAGTATCGGTCTAGCTTTGTTAAGGTAAGTATCTTTCCTAACTTTGTGGGGGGGGGGGACTACCTCTTAGGAATTGAGTCGTTTGTGCTATTTGTGTAATGTGAAAGCCACGTACGCGAGGTGACGAGTACGTAGTCGGGCTTATATGTGGAAATTCTATCGGTGTAAACTCTTAGGCATCTTCTATGTATTTAATTGGAAATTGTTGGCACTTGTTATATCCTTTATTCGCCATGTCCAATATTACATGCTTAATTGAAAGTTGTCGTTACCTGTCACATTCTTTACTTGCCAAGCTTGCTCTTATATGCCTTATTTGGAGTTGCTACCACTTTTACCATTACGTGATTTCTTTTATTGTTGAGTTGCTATTTCATGGGGATACTTTCACTATTGTTTTTATTCTTAAACAATTAATTGGAATTGAAGTTATCGAAAGGCATTTAATCTATTGTACTCGAAGTTGTATTAAAGGAGCTGTTGTTCCTTGCTAAGTTATCTTTCCGTTCACGCTGTTATTAGTGAGATTCTATACATATTGTGTTGAGCCATGGGCTATTTATTGTGAAATTATTGATATCGTAGAATATTTGGAAATGTTGTGGCCTACGGGCACTTGTGATATGAGTTAATTATGTTATGTTGTTTTGATGGTAGTGCATGTGAATCGTGGTGCGATTGGGTTGTTGTTATGCGGAGCATAGGGGAGGCATTTCACTATTGTTATCATACGGAGCATAAGGGTGGCATCTCACTATTGTTGGATGTACGGAACGATACGGGTGTCTATTGTGCTGTTTTCCGGCGGAGTGATACGGGTGGCTATTCAACGAAGTGATACGGGTAACTATTACATGGAGTAGTACGAGTGGCTATTACACGGAGTGATACGAGTCTATTACACGGAGTGATACAGGTGGCTATAGGAGAGATAAGGGTGGCTAATGAAATTGTTAGGGCGGAGTGATACGGGTGGCTATTATACGGAGTGATACGGGTGGCTATCGGAGAGATAAGGGTGGCAATTGTCAGGGTTGATGTGTGATGATTTGGAGACATTGTGTTGGTGATTTTCATGTGATGTTGTAATTTCTAGTGTGTTTGTCATATGCCTTGCGTAGCTTGTTGGTTTTCCGAGGAGCTATTAGATGTCCTCGTTACTACTTATTGATTTGGGCTACTGTAATACACTCGCACAAGCATACACTGTAACATGCCACTTATACTAGCTCATGAGTATGAAACGTGACATTTATTGATCATTCCCATGTATTCTGGTATTATCCATTTTCATGTTGCTATTGAGCTTGTGATTATTACCGGGCGGATTGTGACTGTGAGCCTATGATTATTGCCGGACAGATTGTGAATTGAGACTGTGACTATTGCTGGGTGGAATGTGACTGTAGGCAGATTGTGACTGTGAGCCTATGATTATTGTCGGGCAGATAGTGACTGTGAGCATGTGACTATTTCTAGGCGGATTGTGACTGTGAGCCTGTCACTATTGTTGGACGGATTGTGATTTTGGCACGTGAATTGTCCGTGCAGTTGTAATAGAGATGGGCACGAGGTGCCGTGAGTATATGAAGGTAGGTCGAGACCCGAGACTTGTGACTATGATATGAGGTATCACGGAGTGATTTCGTTGTGAAACTTATATTAGACAGCTTGATTAATTGGTTGTCCTTTGTGCTCCTTATTTGGTTAATGATATTTTTCCCGTATTCTTATTGCTTTACTTCCTATATGCACATGTTGATTTTTTTCATTTAATGATTTCTACTTTCCATTATTAACTTTATACTGCTATATTGCACAGATTATTTTGTCTAGTGAGTGTCTTGACTTGTACCTTGTCACTACTCCACATAGGTTAGTCTTGATACTTACTGGTACTGACCGTGGTGTACTCGTACTACACTTCTGCACATTTTTGTGCAGAGCCATGTATTGGGGTTATCGGACCTGGCAGAGTTAGCTTGTTGATCATGAGGATTCAAGGTAGAGCTACTTGGTCATCGCAGTCCCTTGGAGTCTGTTCTTTACATTATACTGTCAGTTTGCCATTTGAATAGTATTGTATTTCGATCCTTGAGATCATTCCATGTATTTAACTAGAGTTCGTGACTCTGTATTACCAGTCTTCGGAAGTTATTATGGTTATTGTCGTGTAGGCTTATTCTGTTTTTGTCTCGAACACATATTAAACCATGTTTCAAATTATCATTATTTAAAAATTGGCTTAATTGTGTTAGAAATCAGCTTACCTAGTCTTAGAGACTAGGTGTCATCACGTTATTCTCTGGAGGGAAATTGGGGTCGTGACAATAATATTCACAGTTATTAACAAAAAATTAAAAATTAAAAATTAAAAACACATAAGAAGTCAAGAGAATTTAATATTTAACGGTTTAAACTGAGAACAAATTGAAACAAAGAAGAGAGAGAGAGAGAGAGAGAGAGAGAGAGAGAGAGGCGACGAACCAGAAGAAGCTCATCGCAAGTCATGGCGTCGCTGGCCGGTGCTCCGCCAGCTGGCGAACCTCCTCCTCTCACTTCCCAACCCCCCACCACAGCTACAACCAGTCAAAAACCCCTAGAATACAGTCGTCTCCTCAGACCTTCAACCCTAAACTCGCCCCCAACAGTGAGCCCTCATTTGACAACCCAAATCGAGCCAATACTGTTTGAAAGAGCAACTTTCTTGCAAGGTCAGCCTTTTGTCAAGTTTACAAAGGCCGAAGTTAATCGAATGAACATAATAGAAGGCCTTCAATATACGGTAATTGGTAAATTCTCCTATGGATGGATTGACATTCAAGAGCTTCGTAGATTAATTCCTCCTCAGTGTGGAATTAAAGGTGATTGTAACATTGGATTGCTCAGAGACAGGCATGTGCTAATTCATTGACGCTATGGCAAGACTTCATCAACTTTAAATCGAAGGCAGTATACTATCTAAAAGCAAAAGATGGATACGAGTATCAGATGAGGACCTTGATCTATGACGCCAAATTCAAAGAAGGAGAAGAAACGTCCAAAGCAATGGCTTGGATTTCATTCACTAATCTGCTGCCTACTTATTTTGTTAAAGAATGTCTCTTTTCTTTAGCCTCAGCAGTTGGAAAGCCATTGCATGTAGATATGGCAACAATCAACAAAACCCGTCCAAGCTGTGCAAGAGTCAAGGTATTAGTTGATTTGGTAACAGAATTACCAAAGAAAGTCCGTATGGATATCAAGAATGAAGTCACGAGGAGCATAAGAACCGAATGGGTTAAAGTTCAGTATGATTTCATACCCAAATACTGCAAACAGTGCAAGCTGCAGGGCAATGACATGATAGAATGCTGGAAGCTTCATCCTGAACTACTAAATGAAAACTCTGGTGAAAGGCAGAAATCTAAGGAAAAGGCAAAAGAAGCACCACCTCTCATGATCCTATCAAGTGGTAAAGTAGTTGGCAACACTGGTTTACAATGGAAAGAGGTCAACCGAATTCAAAACAAAGACAAAGACAAAACAAATAGCAGAGCAAGCCAATGGTAGATTGGCATTAAAACCAGCTAATACAGATATGCAAAAAGTTCAGACAAACAACAAGTTTGTAGCACTGGAATGGGGCAGAGCATAGCCAATGAAGACAATCAACTATTGTGGTTAAAGAAGAAATGAGAGGAAATACACATGCCTCAATGGTAACACAGTTAAATTCAACTCCAGGGACTAGCAAGCCACTACAGACTACTAAGACACAAGCAGAGGTAAATGGAAGTGGAGACAAAGCACTAGCTACTGAAATCAAAAAATCAATAGGACATTGGGTCAACAGGGCCTTTGTCAACAATGTCACAATAAACTAATCATTCCAAGAGATGTTGATACCTGAGTTTAATGAGGCGGACAGAATTCAACTCAGTGAAGGCAAGCTATGGAGTGAACAAGTAGAAGAAGGATCAGAAGAAGAAACAGTACCAGATGGCATGAGAAGTGATGAAGGTTTAACTGATGAAGAAGAAGAACCAAATGTACAAAGTATTAATGGTAAGGCAAAGCAACAAGGAAAAATGGAAGACCCTCGAAGCAAGCACAAAGATAAGGATGTTTCAATAACCAACAATGAGATCGCAACATTGGAAGTGAGTTTGCCCAACATTCTCACAAAGCCAAAGCTCAAAGGTCCTGCTGATCAGAATTCTGGAGGAACGGAAGCTAATAGTCTATCCATAAACAGGCTAATTGAGAACAGAAAGCATACAGGGAAAATAATCAATCCACCTAGTGAAGGCAGGATTACACAACACAATGGGGAGATAGCTGCTACCTAGCATGAAGACGCTATCAACAAAGGACAGCTGAGTCACACAACAAAGACCACAGAACTAATACAAGCAGACACCAATACACAATTAACAGAATACACAGGAGCTACTGAAAAAGAAGAACATACAACAGGAAAAGGAAGGGATCTTGATGAAGAATCTATCACTCAAAACCTCATTAATGTGGCAAGACAAGCAGATATATCACCAAAGCTTATGGATGCAGGGAAATCAGCCAAAAGGGGCAAGAAAAAGCAGATCAAGGACAATCAAAGTGCAGTGGCAGGGGTCCAAACCAGGAGGATCCTATCTAAACCCCACACTCAATCATGAATGGAATAATGTGGAATATAAGGTCATTCAACACTCAGCAAGCTTTTGAGAGACTGATCAATATGCACAGACCACACCATTATTCATTGGGATCATGGAACCTAAGCAGAAAACAAAAACAATTGGAGAGGTAAGAAGGAAGATTGGAATGCCTAAGTGCTATGCCAATGTCTCAAACAAGATATAGGTATTTTTGGATGATGATCATGAAGTAGAGCTAATAAATGACATGCAACAATAATTAACAATGCAACTGACAAACATGGAGTCACATTCTTCATTCATTGTCACTTTTGTATATGCAAAATGTGATGCTACTGAAAGAATTAAGCTGTGGGATAGTCTGTACAATCTTGCCAGAGACATGTCAATGCCTTGGCTTGTAGGAGGTGACTTCAACGTGATATGAGATGAGGAAGAGAAGTTTAGAGGACTCCCAGAATCTCTAAATGAAGTTGAAGATTTTAGACATTGCATCAACACCTGCAATCTCTCTGAACCCAGCTTTAAGGGCAGCATTTACACATGGTGGAATGGGAGAGCAGAGGAAGATTGTATCCTCAAAAGGCTGGACAGATGCCTAGCTAACTGTGCACTCCAACAATGGCTACCACATTTGGAAGTCACACACTTGCCAAAGACAGGGTCAGATCACTATCCCATGCTACTAACCTGTAACCAAAATACTACACCTACTAAGAAAGCTTTCAGATTCCTCAATTTCTGGATAAAACACCATTCTTTCAAGGATGTGGTAAAGGAACACTGGAAAGTAGACTTTGTTGGGGATCCCTTCCTGTTATTTAATCACAAATTGAAGAAGTTGAAAAGAGCTCTATCAATATGGAGTAAAGCAACATATGGAGACATCTTTCAAAAGATAACAAGCTTGGAGGAAGTGGTCAAAGTACATAAAGCACAATTTGAACTGCAACCTACTGCAGGGAACAGAACAAGGCTGCAAAGGTTACAGACTGATATTGATCAGATATTTCACCTTAAAGGAGGAATTCTTGAAGCAAAAATCTGGGATGACATGGTTCACAGATGGAGACAGAAACACAAAGTTCTTTCATGCACAAGTGAATGGCAGAAAGAAGATATTACAACTGAAGAGAATACAGGACACTCAGGACACATGGTTAGAACAGAAAGAAGAAATAGCAAAGGAAGCAGTTAACTATTTCAAGGCCCAATTCCATGAGGCAAACAACCCTACAATATTCAGAATCCTGGAGCATGTTCCCACATTGGTGGAAAGCACAGATAATGCTCTACTCATGCAGCAACCAACAAAAGAGGAAATCAAAAAAGCAGTGTTTGGACTTAATGCAGAAAATGTTGGTGGACTTGATGGTTTCAATGGGAGCTTCTACCAATCATGCTGGGACATAATTGAGAATGACATAGTGAATATGGTGAAAGAATTCTTCAATGGACATACTCAGTATAACACACACAAACCTGGTGCTACTGCCAAAAAAGAATGATGTACTAACCTTCTCAGATATGAGACCAATCAGTCTCAGCAACTTCAGCAATAAAATTTTCTCCAGAGTGATTCATTACAGAATGGTAAGCATTTTATCAAAGCTAATCTCTAAAGAACAAGCTGGTTTTGTAAAAGGCAGAAGCATAGTGGAACATGTCCTGTTAACTCAAGAAATTATAACAGACATTCATCTGAGAACTAAAGCAGGTCCAAATGTGGTACTCAAACTAGACATGACAAAAGCATATGATAGATTGTCATGGCTTTTCTTGACAAAGGTTCTGAGGAAGATGGGATTTGAGGAGAAATTCATTGGCATGATACATGGAATTCTGGCAAACAACTGGTACTCTGTACTGATCAATGGAGAACCACATGGGTTCTTGAAATCCACAAGGGGAATCAAGCAAGGTAACCCTCTGTCACCTGCCCTCTTTATATTGGCAGCAGAGGTTATGTCTAGAGGACTCAATGCTTTACACTCCAATCTATACTTCTGTGGATTTGGACTGCCTAAATGGAGTCCTAAAATAAACCACTTAGCATATTCTGATGATATTATCATCTTCTCCTCATCAAATGCCACTTCACTTCAGCTAATAACGGAAGTGCTGAATGACTATGAAAATGCTTCAGGCTAACTGATCAACAAGAATAAGTCTGCTATCTATATGCATCATTCCACCTCAACACAGGTAATTGACAAAGTGCAAAGAATCACAGGAATACTGAGGCAAGATTTCCCTTTTACTTACCTGGGATGTCCAGTCATCTAGAAGAGGAGGAAGATGGATTACTACCAAGGTCTCATACAAAAGGTGATGGATAAACTACAAAACTAGAAAGGGAAACTACTCTCCATAGAGGGAAGGGCAGTGCTTATCACACATGTGTTATAAAGCATGCCCATACACCTCCTCTCTGCAGTAAACCCTCCATCCTGTGTGATCAATAAACTACACAAGATAATTGCACAATTCTTCTGGTGTAAATCTGCGGGAAATCCAGGCAGGCACTGGGCATCATGGAGCACTTTATGCTTGTCATGTGAGGAAGGAGGTGCAGGCTTCAGATCTTTACATGACATGTCCACAGCTTTGTATTGTAAGCTATGGTGGAACTTTAGAAAAAAACCAAGTCTGTGGAGTGCATTTATGAGCCAAAAGTACTGCAAAAAGCTCAATCCTATAATAGTACCATGGAGAGGGGGTTCTCACATATGGAGGAAAATGACTGACTATAGAAACATTATAGAACACCAAATCTGTTGGCACCCTAAGATGGGATCTTCTCTATTTTGGTTTGAAAACTGGACTGGACTAGGAGCTCTATACTTTGTCACCCCACCTGATTTTATATGTGATGAAACCATACAAAACATTCAGGATGTGGTGTGTGAAGGCTACTGGGATGAGGAGAAGATCAAAGAGATACTGCCAGTTGAGCTTGCTGCACACATACTGGAGAGCATTAAACCTCCAGTTTCTACTGATGAACTTGATAAACCAATTTGGATGCTAGGAACCAGTGGTGAATTCACTGTTAAATCAGCCTGGGAATATTTGAGAAAGAGGCAGCATCCTCATAATGCTTACAAGAACATTTGGGTGAAAGGACTGCCATTCAAAGTTGCTTTCTTCATGTGGAAACTATAGAGAAACAGAATATCACTTGATGATTTCTTCAAAAAACAGGGCTATCACATGGACTCTAAATGCAGTTGATATGCAGAACCACAAGAAGAAACAAGACAGCATCTCTTCTTCACTTCATATGCTGCCAAAAAAGTGTGGAGGTATTTCCTTGGTTATGCAGGAATTGACACAAAGAGAATCACACTGCACCAAGTAGTGACCAAATGCTAGACTGCAGATATGGTCAGTCGACTGAAATCAATAATGCAGGCCCTACCTTCAGTGATTGTATGGGAGCTGTGGAAAAGAAGAAACAGCTATAGACATGGAGATGCAGTCACTATCAGTAGAGTAATCTACTAGATCAACTCTACTCTTCAGCTGCTCATCAAATTCAGAAAACCAGGCATACACAACATCCCACACAAATGGCCAGACATAATCACTGCGATGGAACAATACACCCCCACCCTAAAGTACACAAAGGTACTTTGGGAATTCCCCAATCAAGGGTGGACTAAGGTTAACACAGATGGGGCCTCTCGAGGTAATCTAGGAAGAAGTTCCACGGCTTCATATTGAGAGATGAGAAGGGAGACATCATATATGCATGCAGATTACTGTGAGGGATCAGATTACTACTGAGGAAGCAATGTATCACTACATTGATTCTTTAATTTGTAGACTAGATCCCAATTTCTCCAATCAATCTCAGCAACCACACACACATAATCTCAGCATACCTCTCAACTCTGCAGATAACTTAGAGGAGACCATATCATTATTGCAATTGCAATGTGTGATAGTAGAATTTCTAATGTTCAATCCATTGCAATTACAGCAATTATCATGGAGCTAGTCTACAACATAGAAACCCAGAAATCACACAATTAAACAACAACAGCAGCATAGGAGCAGCAAGATGGTGACACATCACACAACTTAGCAGAAACAACAACACGGATTGCCAGTCACATTGCCTGCAGCAACTACAGCATTCAGAGGCACACCTAACAGACAACCAACAGAAGCCTCACCCTGAATATTATAGGACCACAAAGCACCTAAATCAGCATGCAAAACAAAGACAACTGCTATATCATCAACAGCAAACAAAATCCCAAAAAAGAAGCAACATATATACCATGTTCACCAATGAACCCAGCCCTCTCCAAAATACTGTAAGCAGCTGGAAATGGTCCAGATTATTGCTGCAGTTGCAAGGTGTGGTATTAACACTCTTGGTGCTCAATCTGTTGCAATTACAGCAATCATCTTGGACTTTCCCAGCCACATCACAATACAGGAAATCTGACCTCACTCAGCAACACATCAGTAATCTACAGAGGCCAAAGGTCATCACAGGAAACTGAAACACCAACAGACTATCATCAAAAGCAGCATAATAGCAAGGATAAACACAGGCATAAAGCATATCAGCAGCAGTTTCAAAACATAGAAACTCAGCCAGCAAAGCATCAGCAGAGGAAGTACACATACAAGAGTAACAGTAAATCAAGTCAACCATCATGGATCCCTTCAGCACTCATATTCCATAGACATCCAATCAACACAAAGCAATATAGGAGCAAGGATAAGCATATACATAACTCAATGCAGCAGCAGCTCCAAGATGCAAATACACAGACTCCAGCTCACAAAATTCCAATCAACCCAAAGCAGCACAGAAACAAGGATTCACACAGACACAAAGTGGAACAACAGCAGCTTCAAGACACAATAGCAGAATTAATAAAATACCAACAGAAGAAACACTCATCCAGGAACAACAGCAATCAGAGTAAATCACTTCAAAATGCACAGACACTATACTTGAGGGTCCAGCCACAAGAACAAGCAATACCCCCCCCTCCCCCCCAGAGGCAGAAAATCAAATTATCACTAACAGCAGTCTTATCCTATAACACACACCATATCCAGCTTCAGCAACAGCAACTGGAAAACTGGCCAGCAAACAACACAAGCAACACTAATATCCAGAAACAATATACCTCTTGACAGTTATCTCCAACTTGGCTTTTGTCAAAGCAAAGTTGAAGATAGCTCATGGTTTTTTGTCAATTTTTTGCAACATCTCATAGATAGATGGCAGGAGCACATAGTAGGGAGCAATTTCCCCTTTAACTCAGTAGAAATAGGAATACATGTACTTTTTTGTATAGCTAACCTAGAAGAAACTCACATTGTTTTTGTACAGACGATGTCTATCATCAAATAGACAACCGTTACATCATCTTAGGTCTAACCCCCTACTACTTTTTAGGTACAATTAGTCATCACTTTCCAATGACTAATAATAGCACTCTATTTTGGGAGGTAAGGTTTATGTCCCCTCCATTATTATACTTTAATTTCAGTAATAAAAATATAAATTCAGCAAAAAAAAAAAAAAAGAATTTATATTTAACATATATACATAAAAAAAAAAGTGACTTTATATATACAGTATGCTTTCTAGCTAAGGGGACAGTGAAAGAATATAACATAACCAAAGATGACTGCCTGCAGTCCATGCAAAAAGGTTTCTCTTTTATCATTTCTTTTTAGAAATTGAAATGACGGATTGATTAAATAAATTAAGCCCTTTAAAACTGCTTAGGCAAGCCATCCCTAGATATCAAATATCAAATAAGACTTCTTTTCATATTCCTCGACCCCCTTTCTCTCTTGTGACAGACAATGGAAGCAGTAGCGATCTATTCTTAAATACGGGTTTAACTAAACTCGGTATTTGTGTATGTGAAAAACAACTATTTTTTTATAAATATTATAAGAATTTAAATCTATAATTTTAAATATATAATTAATGCAATACTAAAAACTTAAAAAATTAAATTCATAAGTTAAAATTTTGAAACCACCCCTAAATGAAAGAAGAGAAGATCTTGCATGAAAGAAGAAAGCTTGTCAAGGAAGAACGACAATTACAATAATATGTATTTATATCTACGAAATATATCGTAGCTAAATATAAAAAAATTTCGTGGCTAAACAACTTAGCTAAAAAAAAAAATCTTAGCATGAAGTAGGGTACCTAAAAGTTAGTTACAAATTTTAAATGGTCTGTGGTTAAGAACTAATATACATTACTTCGAATTTTTTTTTGTTTGTTTAGCTATATTAGTAAACTATTTTGCCACGAACTCTATAGTTGTAGCAAATAACCTTTGTTTTTGCCCCGAAAAATGAACTCTGTTGCGATCTTTATACTGTAGACACAATGTGTTTGTGGCAAAAGGTATAATTTTTTTTTTTGCCACGAAAATTCTACTTTGTTGACTATTTTTATAGTTTAGTTTCGTGGCAATAATGCTTATATTTAGCTGTGAGTAAAAATTTATAGTTGAGAATCTGTTCTTTTGCCATGAAATATATAGGTTTATAGCTAAAGATTTTTTCATTTTTTGAAAAGTAAAATGTATAACCATATTCTATTTATGTGGTAGTTATATATACGTTTATTTAGCTACGCATTCAATAATTTCACTGCCGCAAAATTGAAAAACTTGCCACAAACATTGTTAGTCACAAGAATTTTTAAGCTAAGTATCCAAATCTTTTAGATTCCAAAATAGGTTCCATGTTACACATCCAACTGCACCTTAGTTTGATCAATATCGGTCTTAGCTTGTCATTGCTGCTCTATTGATTTCTCAAATTTGCCTGTCAATTTTGATAAAGCAAATCAACAATAGGAAATAAAAACAACTGATCATATATATATATATATATATATATCATATTTCTCTCTAATGATTACTAGCTTCACTAGTATCTCCTTAACATGCTTATATGACCAATTTTATGAAATAATAAAACTCTCAATAATTTTAAAAGGGATAGTAAAACTCAAATATTTCACAATAACTCAATCTTTTACCCTAGAAGTTTTGTTTTAACAAAGCCTTAATCAAGGAACAAGCATGTAGTCCTACATTATCATTTCATGGAAAAATTGTAGGAAAGAAACCTAAAACAACAACATACCTAGAAATAGCATGAGAGTTCATTCACGTCAATAAAATGGGATTATCAATAAAAAAAATCCATAATCACCTGAAACCACATAAGAAGAGGAACAAAATTAATTTCATCAAAAATTGTTAATTAAGCATCTCCTGAACCATATTTCAGAAGCTTCAACCATAAACAGATAAATTATTACTCATATTGTCACGATCCAATTTCCCTAAAGGCCGTGATGGCGCCCAACGTCGCCACTAGGCAAAGCAACGGAGAACTAACCAAGTACCTATTCTTTTAACATTTTCAAAATAGTCGATTTTTAATTATTAAATAAGTAAGAGACGGAAAATTTAATAAAATAAAGCGCAACCCATTCTAAGATCAACTGTGGTCAAATAAATACTCAAAAACCATTAAGTTTCTACTAGCCCTGGTGGCACAAGTGTATGAGCTACTAGTAGAATATACAAAACACTAAGCTACTGTCTGAAATAAAGAAGATAGAAAGTAAATACAAAAGAAAGACTTCGGGTGCTGCAGAACGGTCTCGGGAGGCAGCTCACACTAAGTCTCGGAGTATCAAGCGTGCGCGCTGGGCTGATAACCAGATGCACCTGCCTCAGATCCTACACGGTTAGTGCAGAAGTGTAGCGTGAGTACATAAACAACATGTACCCAGTGTAACGACCCGAACGGTTATTTTGACCTCTAGCGCGTCGTTCGGCGGTTTGAGGCCTCGAGTAGCTTCACTTCATGTATTATGACTTGTACGTGTGGTCGGAATTGAATTTTGGAAATTCAGAGTTGATTTGGGAAGAAAATTCTAATTTCAGAAGTTTTGAGTTGGAAGAATTGACTAAGGAATGACTTTAAGTAAACGACCTCGGAATCGGGATTTGAAGGTTCCAATAGGTTCATATGATGATTTGGGCTAATGTTCGAGTTGAGTATCGGATCACCCAGGAGAATTTCGGCGCTTATTGTGGAAGGTTGGTATTTTGAAAGTTTAAGAAATTCTTAAGTTTGACTTGTAAGTGGATTTTAATGTTATCGATGTTCGTTTGGAATTCCGAGCTTTGAATAGCTTCGCCATGTCATTTATGACTTGTATACAAAATTTGAGATCGATCAGACTTGATTTGATACGTTTCGGCACAAGATATAGAATTTGGAAATTTATAAATTTGATTCGAGGCACGATTCATGATTTCGATGTTGTTTGACGTGGTTTAATGCTTCGACTAAGTCTGTATTGTATTTTGGGACGTGTTGGTATATTTGGTTAAGGTCCCGAGGGCCTCGAGTGGATTCCGGATGGTTAACGGATTTATTTTGGACTTAGGAGATGTTGAAGCTGGGCAGCAGCTGGTGTAACCGCTTCTGCGGAAGCTTGGTTGCAGAAGCGACCTCACAAAAGCGAGATGATATCTGCAAAAGCGGCTTGGGCAGCCTGGGCGTGAGGTCGCAGAAGCGGAGTCGGGAAGCGCACCTGCGAGTGTGCAGAAGCGAGGTTAGGGCCGCAAGTCTGGAAATTGAGATGCGCTAGGGTGTGTCGCACCTGCAGTTGTGCAGGAGCGGAAAAATATCCGCAGGTGTGATGGTCTACTGGAAGTGGTCTTCCGCAGAAGCGGAACTGCAGAAGTGGTCAATTGACCACAGATGCGAAAAGTCGACTAGGTAGTGAAGTTTTATTTAAACGGGGGTTTAGCCCATTTTCATCACATTTCGTCCAAGGGATCCGATTTTGGAGCACTTTCGGAGTGCCATCTTCATCAACTATAATTGGGTAAGTGATTCCTTCAGATTGTGAGTTAAATACATAGTTTTTATATGGATGCAAGCATGAAAATTGGTGTGAAATTGTTAGATTTTGTAAGAAACCTAGAAATTGGTATTTTAGATTTTTACCACGAAATTGGACATGGAATTTGGAATAAATCATATATTTGAATTTGTGGTGTTATGGGTAAAGTTTATCTTCAAAAGTTTTCGGAATCCGGGCACGTGGACCAGAGGATTGATTTTATAGGCTTTTCAAGTGGAGTTTGGAATTAATATAAATTGATCAATTATGGGTATTAGAGTATATTTTGATTGGTTTGCACGTTTGTTTGAATAGTTTTGGATCGACGGGCATCGGTTTGAGGTGTTAGAAAGGCTTTGGAGCCGGTTATGGAACTTTGGAGCAAGGTAAGTCTCATGTCTAACTCTGTGGGGGAAAACTACCCCTAGGTGATGTATTTGTTATGTGTTACTTGTTGCGGGGGCTATGTCCAGGCGACGAGAGTCCATGTGTAGCTAGATTCATGTTATGTCTGGGTAGACTTAGGCTCCCGCCATGCTATAATTGTACTATTTGAGTTGTCTCTTACCTATTAAATTACTTCATATTACGTTGCGACTTGAGACTAGACATGTGTAGAGTGATAGGCTTGCTATTGTAGAGATTTGACGGGCTTCATGATAAGGGCCAAATTTAATTGTACTCTCCTTACGAAATTCTCCCGCGTTATACATTTTCATCAAAATGTCCCTTAAAAATCTATAACTCTCACGATTATTCGTGAGTGGGGTCGAGGGCCCGTCAAAGCTTCTTATTCTAATGGGATCGAGCCGTTCGCCTCGGCAGGATAGATACATCTATGGTTCGTGCTGTTCAACCCTTGGTATTATGGATCGGGTCATACGCCTAGGCAGGATTTATGTACCACACTCTCATAGGAGCGGGCTGTTCCCTTTGGCAATAAAATAGATGTATCTATGGTTTGGCAATGTTATTATGGATTGGGTCGTACGCCTCAGCATTTCTATAAAATACTCTCATGAAGTCGTGCGTAATAATTGGCAAGAAGACGGCACATATGAGCTTTTCCTGTTAGAACTGTGATGACCTATCTAGTAAGGTCCATTATATATATACTCCGATTGAGGAGGTAGCTGCTAGCTGAGAGTTTGAGTTATTACTGAGAAGAGGATTATACCACGTATTATTCATGTTACTTCGTTTATTTTCTCCGATTCACATCTGTTTACTTCTACTGTATCTGTCTTATTGGACCACTAGTAAGTGTTGGTGTCGACCCCTCGTTACTACTTCTCTAGGGTTAGGATAGATACTTACTGGGTAAGCGTTGGCTTAGGTACTCATACTACACTTGCTGCACTTTTCGTGTAGGTACATATATGTCTAGTGGTCTTTTGGGCGTAGAGGCGCGGCTATTGTGAGGACTTCACCGTGAGCTGCATTTAATGTTACAATCCGCAGCTTGCAGAGTCTCCATTAGAGTTATTTATATTTTTCCTGTCTAATTGTATTCCAGACAAAAGTTACATTTTATTATATTTCTTAGTTGATGTCATGCATTTGTGACACTGGGTTTTGGGGGTTCTTATAGGTTACTATTATAGTTCGTGTAAATTCTATTTCACACTATTTCGATAATTTAAAAAATTATGATTTTAAGGTAGTATAATGAGTAACTAAATTGACTAATCACTATTGGCTTGCCTAACGATGATGTTAGGCGCGATCACGACTACTAATGGATTTTGGGTCGTGGCAGCTTGGTATCAGAGCGTTAGGTTCACTTAGGTCTCACGAGTCATGAGCAAGTCTAGTAGAGTCTTGCGGATTGGTATGGAGATGTCTATACTCATCTTCGAGAGGCTATAGGACTGTTAGGAGCACTCCCCTTCTTGATTCCTCATCGTGCGATTTGATTCCTTTGAGGCTTATACCTTTATTTCCTTCCTACTCATTCTTATACAATGTTGAGCGTTCGTGTTAATTGGGCATCGAGGAGTTGCAGTGGTACTACAGACGTGGGGCAGGATGTTTCTCCCTGCACATTCGAGCAAGTTATTATCGTCTTCTTGCGGAAGGATGTTCTGTCATTTCAGCTCAGTAGCTGTATTTTTGATGGTTTTGAGGCTATGCACAAGTTGCTATAATGTTCATGAGTTGTTATCACACGACACTGATGTAATGGTGGGGTGGTCGTTTATGCGTCGACGCAATGAATGACTTGAAAGGAGGATTTCTCAGCGTGATTTAGGGGTCCAACGTTTGATTCAAACAAAGGAAAGGCAATCGGACTATGAATGTTCAGGTTTGGGTTGATGGAGTAACGAGACTTGGTACCTTCGAGTGTGGTGGAATTTTCATCTGTGATGTGGTGTCATTGTCCTTGTTTGAATGCATTAAGGTTCGCCGGTGTTGTGGTCTTATTTGATTTGCCTATGGGGCAGAGTGCTGTGAAATGGTGCCTGAGAAGCGGTGTCAGAGATAGCGGTGTGTAGCGGTTTCAGGATCGAATCGGTGTATTTAATATTGATATCTTGAGAAAGATTATCTTCTAGGAGGTTTAGAGTTGGTAGCAATTCATTAGTTTAGGTGCTACAGGTATGGATTCTGATTTGAGGCAGCTATTACGCAGCGAAGAATGAGGAAGGACGTGGCAAGAGGTGTCTCACGGTGGTTGAATTACTAGCAGGTCAAGTATGAAAAACAGAGGTCGAACAGTTACTTAAGGAAGATGGTTTAACAGAAGTGGGAGTAGCAGAGCAGCATATGGATTCTGTGGTAGGGAGCCACTTGTTTGACGAAAGTTTAAAGCGATTTGGGAATCATGATGGAAAAGTGACTAGGTCTAAAAATTGTACTTGGGGTGGTGGCTACGGTACTGAGGAACATTGAATACAGCAAATAGGAGTTTGCTTGAAATGCAATGTGACTTCGAGTTTTGAATATACTGTCGGACTTTCAGTTGATTTCAATGGGAAATGAACGGACTTGTACAGCTGGTGGATGAGCAGGGGCTCAGAAGGGCCTATTGATTTCGTAGTAGTTGTACCCAGTGCAGCGGCGTGGGAAGATGTCGGCATGGAATTCCACAGGTGGGTTATCTTCTGTGAGCAGAGCAGCGATTGCGCGATTTTGATGAAGTTTCTATGAAGAGTTCTACTTACTATCCAGCGGGAGGTTGAACAGGCGATCATGGCTGATAATTCAGAATATTCATGAAAAGTTTAATAAGAAACTACAAGAAATTTGGAGGGATAAGTGTACGAGATCATAGTAATTGGGAAGGAGGAATCTTGATGGGTTCCAAGGTTATGTGATTGTAGCTTCAAGCTAAGTGGGGGAGCCCCAACGTCTATGATTGGATCACGTGATTGTCTGCTTGTGCAGTTTCTGGTTATCGGTGTATTGGTGGGCTATTATGACTGAGGAAAGAAAACATCAGTGGTGATTCGAGCAAAGGATTTGAGGAATGTGTGCTATATTTGGCCTTATCGATTTATGTTCAGGTTTTTGGGAAGACTCAGATTTTATGCTTCTTGTTGTGGGGTTATGTATAAGGAAAAGAATTCAGATGGGTGCTTCTTTGATAAGGTGTTAATGTGCTAGCAGTAGAGTTTGGCTTACATTCGGGGCCAAGTCACAGTGGGTGACTCTCAACAGTGGTCCTAGTGGGTTCAAGAATTCGAGTGCAGTGCCTAAGGAGTTGGAAGGTTCTATGTTATCATCGGGTATGTAGTGCAGTATTGAAGGAAAGGAAGAAATAGTTTCGAGTTCGCGGAAGGTCTTGCAAAACGGGTGTACCGGTTGGAGATGCTATTGTGCGCATAAGGAGAATATGAGATGATTCATGAGTAATGAGACGATGTGGTCATGTGATACGGGTCACTCGGGATGAGTGCGGATGGAGTTCGTTATATTTTGAATGCAGCTATTATTATTTCTAAGGCAAGTGAAGAGTGAATTAGAAGAAGTTGGCCCGGTTGGTAATGGTTAAGTCAGCATGATTGTGGCAATGATCAGTTCCTTCGGGGCATGTTAAGTTACACATGTGATTTTTGATTGTACATGCAGGCTCGACAGATACCACAACTTGATTGATCTATGAGGTATTTGATTCAAATGGCTTTGTGGTGTAAATGGATTCCGGATGAGTCATGGCGATTTAGATCACGACCTGAGATTTGTATTTTCTACAATTTTGAAATTCAGTTGCGTGTTGCATTGGTTCTTCTGAAATGAGCTAAGTGAAAGGCTTTCTAGCCAATGAAGTGTTTATTTTACTAGTAGTTCAAAATTTATGATGAATTATGGTATTCTCGCGTAGCGGCATGATAGGTGCAGTGAGCGGCATGGGAACTAGAGGTTGAAGATCAAGGTTGCGGTTCGGTGTTGATAAAATGTCATGAGCTCGGATAAGCAGGGGTGGATTTAGATGTTCAGAGTAAGCTGGCATTTTCTTTAGTGTCACCTGAGAATGGTGTTATGTGGAAGAGGCTTTGTGTATTGACCTGCGGATTTGATTCGCTTTACAAAATTTGAACGGTTGGTGGTATAGATGTGCGGACGTTGCTATCTGAGCAGAAGGTGGTGGGAGCGTACCCCATAGGGAGATTTGTATAAGTGTGACATGTTAGTCACTTGATTATTAAGGACTGAAACCAAGTATGAAGGTGATGGTAATATCGCAAATGCGAGAGTTTATGCCTGAGAGGTGTTCTATTCCTTGGATTGTGGACTGTGTGAGTTTGTTCCGGATTTGACGAATGTTCTTATGTGTCATGGAAAGAGATTATTGTGGATCCTTGAATGGTTATTATCCCAGTATAGTATGATCAGAATCTGCTGGTCCGTCGGAGGGTCTAAATGTGGATGTGCGCCCTACACTAGGTCGGGTGTGTTCATTCAGCATAGCATTGCTTATGGTGGAGTCTTCGGGCATTGGATGTTATTTTCGTCGTCAACTATTTCATGTAATACTCTATTGTGCCATGTGGGTTATGAGACGGCTTGATTACTCGCACATGTATTGAGGTCTCGCGTAACTGTGGTGTTATGTGAGCAGGATGGCTCTCGAGATACAGTCCATATATCGCACCTTAGTTGTTCTTGGGTTTCATAGCTTATGGCGCTATCCGTCTCCCCAGGATTTGTCTTATGCACTTGGCGTGCTTGTGGTCGATATTCGGATATTTCGTGAGTATAAGCATTACGTCTTGATGTGTGTTTCATCTTGATTGTTATGTTGTGTGGATCGGGTTGCACGCTGCAACATTGTTATTCTTGGATCGGGTTGCACGCCGCAACAGTGTCACATTGGATCGGGTTGCACGTCGCAACAGTGAGATGTTGAGCATAGTTCCATACACTTATTTTGTGTGCCTTGTTTTCATCCCTGAGGTAGGTCCATAGCACCTATTCGGCTGTTTTATTCGTTACACGGGCTGGGTAATTCCCCGTCAGAGTTCGTTCTTCCTTATGAGTTATATTAGAGTTTGTAGCTTGTTGGTGCATTGTTGGTGTTATATGAGATTTTGGCAGTGTTTGAGATTGCTATCACCGGAACAGCTTGTACTAGGTGAAACAAGGTGATTTGACCTGAAATCGGTGCAATCAGATTTATATAAAGCATATTAAAGAGAAAATATCGTTATTTAGTTCAGAATGAGCTAATGGTTCTTGTCAGGAGGAGAGACTCAATGATTTGTTGATTGCGCAGTTGGTTATGAATTTCTACACATCTCTTCCATTGTCGCCGTATTACAAGAGTTGGAACAGAACTTACATGCATCATGAGGTGTGTTGTGGGCATCGAATTCGTGGAATTTCAGTTATTATTGTCAGAGGATGTTATTAGGATCATGTGAATTATGTGGTGCTTGGTGTGATTCCAACCCAAGTGCATGATCATGTTTGGGTACAGGAAGAAAATTCGGAAAGTTCGGAGTTGATTTAGGAAGAAAATTCTAATTTCGGAAGATTTGAGTTGGAAGAATTGACTAAGGAATGAATTTTGAGTAAACGACCTAGGAATCGTGATTTGAAGGTTCCAATAGGTTCGTATGATGATTTCGAACTTGGGTGTATATTCGGGTTGAGTATCGGATCACCCGGGAGCATTTCGGGCCTTATTGTGGAAGGTTAGTATTTTGAAAATTTAAGAAATTCTTAATTTTGACTTGAAGTGGATTTTAATGTTATCAATGTCCGTTTGGGATTCCGAGCCTTGGAATAGCTTGGCCATGTCATTTATGACTTGTGTGCAAAATTTGAGGTCGATCGAACTTTATTTGATACATTTCGGCACAAGATATAGAATTTGGAAATTTGGAAATATATAAGTTTGATTTGAGGCGCAATTCATGATTTCGATGTTTTTTGACATGGTTTAAGGCTTTGACTAAGTCTGTATTGTATTTTGGGACGTGTTGGTATATTTAGTTAAGGTCCCGAGAGCCTCGGGTGGATTCCGGATGGTTAACGGATTTATTTTGGACTTAGGAGATGTTGAAGCTGGGCAGCAACTTGTGTAACCGCTTCTGCGGAAGTTTGGTTGCAGAAGCGAGGTGGTCCGCAGAAGTGCCTTGGGCAGCCTAGGCGTGAGGTCGCAAAAGTGGAGTCGGGCAACACATCTGTGAGTGCGCAAAAGTGAGATCAGGGCTGCAGGTGCGGAAGTTGCGCAGATGCGCTAGGGTGTGTAGCACCTGCGGTTGCACAGGAGCGGAAGAATATCTACAGGTGCGATGGTCTCCTGGCAGTGGTCTTCCGCAGAAGCGGTCAATTGACCGCAGATGCGAAAAGTCGTCTAGGCAGTGAAGTTTTGTAAAAACGGGGATTTAGCCCATTTTCATCTCATTTCGTCCATGGGAGCCGATTTTGGAGCACCTTTAGAGTGCCATCTTCATCAGCTATAATGGGATAAGTGATTTCTTCACATTGTGAGTTAAATACATGGTTTTTATATGGATGCAAGCATGAAAATTGGTGTGAAATTGTTAGATTTGGAAAGAAACCTAGAAATTGGTATTTTGGATTTTTACCACGAAATTGAACATGGAATTTGGAATAAATCATATATTTGAATTCGTGGTTTTATGGGTAAATTTTATCTTCGAAATTTTTCGGAATCCGGGCGCATGGGCCCAAGGGTTGTTTTTATGGACTTTTCGAGCGGAGTTGGAAATTAATATATATTGATCAATTATGGTTACTAGAGTATATTTTGATTGGTTTGCAGGTTTGTTTGAATAGTTTTGGATCGACGGACATCAGTTTGAGGTGTTAGAGAGGCTTTGGAGCCAATTATGGAACTTCGGAGCAAGGTAAGTCTCATGTCTAACTCTGTGAGGGGGAAACTACCTCTAGGTGATGTATTTGTTATGTGTTACTTGTTGTGGGGGCTACGTACGCACCAGGTGATGAGAGTCCATGCGTAGCTAGATTCATGTTATGTCCAGGTAGACTTAGACTCCCACCATGCTATAAATGTACTATTCTCATCAAAAAATTTCCTTCAAATCTTTAACTCACACGGCTATTCGTGAGTGGGGTCGACGACCCGTCAAAGCTTCTTATTCTAATGGGATCGGGCCGTTCGCCTCAGCAAGATAGATTCATCTATGGTTCGTGCTGTTTAACCCTCGGCACTGCGCACACTATGATGGATCGAGTCGTACGCCTAGGCAGGATTTATGTACCACACTCTCATAGGAGCGGGCCGTTCGCCTCGGCAATAAAATAGATGTATCTATGGTTTGGCAATGTTATGATGGATCAGACTGTACGCCTTGGCATTCTATAAAATACGCTCTTGAAGTCGTGCGTAATAATTGGCAAGAAGTTGGCATATCTGTGAGCTTTTCCTGATCAAACTGTGACGATCTATCTGGTAAGGTCTGTTATATATATATATATATATATATATATATATATATATATATATATATATATACTCCGATTGAGAAGGTAGCTGCTAGCTGAGAGTTTGAGTTATTACTGAGAAGAGGATTATACCACGTATTATTCATGTACTTAGTTTATTTTCTCTGATTCACATCTATTTACTTCTACTGTATCTGTCTTATTGGAACACTAATAAGTGTTGGTATCGATCCCTCGTCACTACTTCTCTAGGGTTAGGCTAGATGCTTACTGGGTACGCATTGATTTAGGTACTCATACTACACTTGCTGCACTTTTCGTGCAGGTACATATATGTTTCGTGGTCTTTTGGGGCCAGAGGCGCGGCTATTGCGGGGACTTTACCGTGAGCTGCATTTCACGTTATGATCTGCTGCTTGCATAGTCTCCATTAGATTTATTTATCTTTTTCCTGTCTAACTTGTATTCCAGACAGATGTTACATTTTATTATATTTCCTAGTTGATGCTCATGCACTTGTGACACCGGGTTCTAGGGGTTCCTACAAGTTATTCACTATTGTAGTTCATGTAAATTCTCTTTCATACTATTTCGATAAAAAAAGAAATTATGATTTTAAGGTACTAGAATGAGTAACTAAATTTGCTAATCACTGTTGGCTTGCCTAACGGCGGTGTTAGGCGCCATTACGACCACTAGTGGATTTTGGGTCATGACACCCCGAAAATATCAAGTCTAACCTCGAAGAAGTAGTTACGAGGGGTTGACTTCGACACTTACTATGGGCTAACAATAAAATACTGAAAACTCTAAATAAGCATGAGTTATGTAAATAATAATAAAACTCAAAACATGCAGTGAATAAATAATTCCTTCACTAATTGTAAATCTCAAGTCATGTTCCATCGTTACATAATTGTAACCTCTCAAGCCAATAAAACAATATCAAGTATAATTAGGCTCCAAATATTATTACGCACGATTTATGTTGAGGTCGTACGGCCCAATCCCAAAATATATATATGTATATTGCGTGCATTGTCGAGGGTCGAATGGCACGAACCATAGATGCATCTATTAACTTGGTGAGGCGAACAGTCCGCTCCTATGAGAGTAGAGGAATTTACCTCACTCGCGGAAATACTTGCGACGAGAGTGAACATAGATTTCTCAAAGTTGTTATAAAATTTGTTCAATTCTTCCCAAACATAAGAAATCCAAACTGGGGATTTTAAATCTAAAAATCCTTAATCTCGGTTCTATTTAAGACAATTAATAAGTGGATTCAGCATAACAGCGCAAACAGGGCATGATGTAAACCTGAGACTACCCGGACATCACATGAAATATAGCTACGCATGGACTGTTGTCACCTAGTGCGTGCGTAGATCCCCACATAAGTAATTTAAAATAAAATACACCTAATGGGATGAGTTCCCTCTTACAAGGTTAGGCAAGAGATTTACCTCGTTCTCCAGCTCACTTCCGATCCTCAAATTCGTCCTAAAGCCTCAACTCGGTTCCAAATGACTCGAAACTAGTGAAATGTTATATAATTTAATCAATACATGTTCAAAAGATCACAACTAGCTATTGATCAACCAATTCCAAAATACCTAGATCTGCAAAAAAAATATACAGAAAGCATAGCATGAGTACATCACAGCGGTACCAATAAGTATCAAGACTAATCTCGAGGGAGTAGTAACAAGTGATAGTCAAGACACCTAGTGGACGAAGTAACTTAAACAAGTATAAATATATAACTAACAAGGGACAATATCAATATAAAGCTAGGAATGTTGACAATAATAAAACAATGCTTGTAATAGGAAACTAAAGCAACAATTAGCAATGAGGCACAACAGGTAATAACGTTGTAGAGTAAGTTGAACACAGTCTAAGTTCGGTGAGACCAAATAAAGAAAAACAAGTAACAACTCAATAAGAACCACCACTTTCAAACCAGATTTATTCAAGGATTTTCACGAGGTACCAAACCTCATAACCACAAATCACGGGTCCCGATTCATAACCCTAATCACTTGGCATCTTGTGCCTACATTACAATTCATAACCGCACGGACGACTCACGTGCCAAGAGAGTGATAATATCTAATATCTGCACGGACCACTTACGTGCCAACAATAATAATAACTCATGATTGCACGGACAACTCACGTGCCAACAGAATAACTCTCACACCGAAGGCAAGTATATGGGAGTACATGTAAATGGTCAATAACAACAAGATTCATCTTCTTAAACCGATAGGGGTGATTTGCTTATGTGTATGCTTGTGCAAGTGTTCTACCACAATTAAAGTCAGCAAGTAAGAATAAAGACAATGAAAGGCATATAAGAAATGATCACCCCATAATGTACTTGGTATAACTCACACAAGGTAGGCACATCACTACATAAATATCAATAATAACAATGCCCCCCAAGCCATCACAAATCATCACAAATCATTCCCCGACATAGCCCACCTTGTCTCGCCACGTGCGCAATAATAAAATAAATGCCCGCCTTGTCTCGCTGCACGCGCATGATAATATTCTCACCTTGTCTTGCCATATGCGCAAACCCACATATATAGCACGCTTTGTCACACCGCATGTGCAAATATCCATAATAACAACAGCACGGACAACTCATGTGAGAACACCGCGACAATCCTCACAATAATACCATGTTGCCAAAACATAACAACACAATAAAATGACTTTCACAACATGTTCTCATATGCCACAATATTTCCTCAAATCGGTTTCAATAGCACAACCACGCATAGTCCTCGGCTCACCAATAATGAGTACAACAGCAACAACAATCATAACACGAGAATACAGAAAGTAAATCAACACAAGAATTGCAGAACATAAAGAAACAGAAGAACGAGCTCACAAAGAAAGACACAACAGGGAATAATAGTCTCAACAAGAATAGCTCAAAAAGAGAGAGATAATGTGTAACAATGTTCCACAAAACTACAATTTGACAATAAGAGAGATAGCATGAATCAATGACCCCAAATAAGAATACGTCAACAATGAAAGGGATAATAAACTTCAATAACGAAAGAGATAATAGTAATTTCAATCAAGGTTAAGCAATTACGGAAGAGATACTAATAACTTCAATTAAAGTTAAGCAATTACGGAAAAAATAATAATAACTTCAATTAGGATTAAGCAATTACGAAAGAGATAATAATGACTTCAATTAGGGTTAAGCAATTACGGAAGAGATAATACGTGAATAAAAGAGGCAACACATTCAGTTAAGTCACATAAGAGTTTAATTGGCAATAAGGGTAGAACATCAATCAATTATATCCAAATAAAACACGTAAGGGTGGATTTAGTAAATGGAGGATTTAACATGATAAAACAACTTCATATCTAATGAACATAAGAACCTAAGAGCCTTAAATAGTCAAATTTCCACAATTAAGGCTGAGTACATACTCGTAACTTCGCGTACCCGGCCTTCACATGACACAATTAGCACAAATAACTCAAATCCTAAGGGGTAGTTCCCCCACACAAAGTTAGGCAAGATACTTACCTCAAAGAAGCTAGATCAATAGTCAAATTAGCTTTTCCTTTACAAATTCACCTCCGCTCGGCTCAATCTAGCCAAAGACGACTTAAATACATCAAACAATGTAAGAGAAAACAATTTCTATTAACAAAGCTATGATCTTTATACAATTTCTAAAAAGTCAAAAAAAGTCAACCCCGAGACGCCGGTCAAACCCGAGTCGAGGGGTAGATTTCGACTACCCATAGCCCTACGAGTTCGATGTAATACCCCAATATTTTAAGTGAGAATATATTGGACATTTAGAAAATAATTTAAGTCCTAAACAAAAATGAAAAATAAAGGAACAAATTAAACTAATAAAACAAAATAAAACAAAAAGAAGAAAACCTAGTCAAACTAAAACAAAAAGGCCGAAGCCCATTAGAAACGTATCTGCCAAAAATTGAAAAGGGTTGGGGGAAGGGAACGCAGCACATATGTTGCGATTGAAGCAAAAGCAAAGGAAAAAGAAAAAGATCTTTCTAGCAGAGAAGGAAACTTTAGAATCAGTTAATTCAAAGTTTGAAGCCCAAATACTGTGATTGTTGATTCAAGGGACTTCCTGTGCACCTTGGATTTCTTTCTGTGGAGAAGAACAAGATTGAATTTGAGGAAGTTGTACGAATTGCTCGAGGTGAAGCATTTGGTATTTCGGCACGAGTACTGTGAGTAGTAATCTTACCGCAATTTGTGTTTCCATAACTTGCATAATTTACACATGATTTTTAATATGAATATGTTACCGATTATTTTGAGTTGCATGTGGGACAAGTCTTTTACTCGATATGAAACCAAAATAGTTATTTGAGATGAGTACCGTAATTTTAAATATTTTCGTTGTCACTAGATCTGTTTTACCGTTACTTGAATTTACTGTTATCAAAAGAAAATTATATGATTTGACAAGAACCGAAATGCCCTATATTGTTTTAAAATAGTTTCTACGAGTATATACGGATTACAGAGACAAGTATAAATGGGAGTAGACATTGAAGGATCTAGTAGCTAACGACGGGTTCGTTAGACCTGGTGCACCTTGTAATTACTGATTACTGTTATAGCCCTCGCTAGTGGGAAGGTACAACTAGCATACTGTTACCGATTTTCCTCGAGTAGGGACTACCGTTATATATGACTTCTGGTAAAGAAGTCCACAGTTATACCGATTACATGATCCGTTCATTGAAACCTCCAAAATATGAATACTGATATTATACATTGGTTACCGAGCTTATTACTAAATTATTAATTATATTTTACTACAAGAAAATCGTGATGAGACTGAAAACTATTTATTATTTCTGAAAGGGCATTTTTATGTTATTTTCTATTTGAGATACTAGCATGTTTCTGACTTGTTCCCAAATAAAAACGGTTGTGGTTAAGTGTTATTAATCACTGAGCTAGCGACTCATTCCCCGCTATTTTTTTTTTACAGAGACAGCAGTTGATGTAGGCGAGGATCTCGTTAATTAGAGCGCACAGGTTGATATTTCTCGGTGAGCCTCGCACTTGTTCGCGTGGGCAGAGATTTTACTTATTGTTATGGTCTTTTCATTGAACTCTTAGAGTCGCTCATAATCATTATTTTAGTTTCATGCGTATTCTTTCGTTATTATAGTCTTATATTGAGTATCGTTCTCATTTATCAAAGTTGGAGATAAATTAGTATTTCTAGTGGTTAGTTAGTGGTTTAGTTATGGTGGAGACTTGTATTGGTTAATTGACAAGTTGTCAATTGTTTGGTATACTATTAGGATGTTTGGTTGTTGATTTAAGATAGGAAAGTTTTTGGGATGGTCCAAAAATAGGGAAAACTCTGTCCAATATTCTGTAAAATTTTCGATGAGGCTTACTTGGGAGCACTTGCTCCTAAGCGCCGGTCACAATCCTAAATTGGGTCGTGACATTCAAATACGTAATTTGTTTTTAAGTCGGAGTCCGATTTGACTCACAAATCAAGAAATTTTATATTTTCCAAATTTAGACAAAATTCCCAATTTTTCACTTTGATTCTCACTATTTTCATGTTAAAATGCAAATATAACCATGAAATATAAAATTGAACAAGGCAACTTACTCAATAATTGTAGACGAAATTTCTCTCTCAAAATCGCCCACTCTCGGATCTGGGTTCAAAAATATCAAAAAATGAAGCAAAAACCCGAATTACACAGCTGATACAAGCTGCAGATGTCGCATTTGTGATCCAGGGTTAACAATTGCGAACCCTCGCAAAAGTGAAGAAGCCTTCGCAATTGCGAACAAGAACAGGGCTGGAAAATGTTGTAATTGTGATAAAAAGGTTCGCAAATGTGAACTGGAATAGGGCAGAAGTCGCAAATGCCATCAAATGTTAGCATTTGCGAGCCCTGGGATACTACACCAGAAACCAGCAGTCCTCCCGACACGGAAATGGGCATAACTCTCTCATATAATGTCCGAATTCGATGATTTTTTTTGCTATGACTCCATAATTACAATAAGGATCTAATGCTTCAATATAAACTTAATTTAGAGCTCATTTGTTTAATGCGGTACCATTAATGCTTGAAGAAACGACGTCAAAACATCAAAAACAAGCGCAACACAACCTAAACCTATCTGAAACTCACCCAAGCACCTCGGGACCCCGTACGAACATACCAATAAGTCCCAAAAGATAATACGGACCTGTTCTAGGCCTTAAATCACATCAAACAACGTTGAAACTACGAATCGTACCTCGAATCGAAATTATGAATTTCCAAATCTTCCAACTTCCAAACTTGTGTGAAACATATTAAATCAATCCAGAATGATCTCAAATTTTGTATGCAAGTCCCAAATAATATAACAGAGCTAATCCAACTCTCGGAATCGCAAACCGACCCCAATATTAACCGAGTCAACTCCGGATCAAACCTCTCAACCTTCCAAAACTTCGACTTTTCAATTTTCGCCAAAATGCTTCAACTTATCCTACAGACCTCCAAATCCAAATCCGGACGTACGCCTAAGTACAAAATCACCATACCAAGCTATTTGAATCATCAAAATGCCATTTCAGAGTCGTCTACACAAAAGTCAAATTTCGGTCAACTCTTACCGCTTAAGCTTCTAAAACAATAATCCTTCTTCCAAATTGATCCTGAATCATCTGAAAACTGAACTCGACCACACACGCAAGTCATAATACATAATATGAAAATGCTAGAGACCTTAAGCCACCGAACGGGATGCTAATTCTCAAAACGACCGGTCGGGTCGTTATATTCTCCCCCTCTTATACAAACATTCGTCCTCGAACGTGCCAAGAACCATTTCGAAGTCCTCAAATCATTGAAGGAACTTACCATACATATACTCACGAGTAATCCCATATCACCCCAATCCACATAGGCCCGACAACACCATCCAACTGAAAATTATTCCTTCCACCCACATTGATAACCTTAGGACCAAATTTCTCACCTTCCAATCATTTCCAAAGACCCGATTCTCACACCGACACACGGTATTAGCCTCAACCAGCTGCAACAACTCATGCTTACACTCACCAGTTACAAACCACACAACATAACATATCACACATATACCCAAAACAACATCTCTGATCACAATAGATGCCCATAATAAAATCCAGCACAGGCAATTAACCTCATATCCGCTGGAACCTTATTCCAAACCTTCACAACACTGACAATGATGCAAGAAACATGAAGACATCATAACTATTCACCCAAATCAACAAGTCATATCTAACGCCAAGTGGGCACACACCTCGCAAGTTAAACCCAATAAGTACAGCACGAATATGACTGAATATACGAGGAAACACATGAAAGAACTATCAAACAAGCCCGACAGGCAAAACTCTTTATCAGTAGCATACAACGAAATAATTCCACAAGGGAGAATCAAAGTATATGAACAAATCACAAGGATCTCATTCTAATATAGCTTCATGAAGCACGCAACCCAGTCCAAACATAACAAACCTCATGGAAACGTGAGGATCCCATCCTCAGCTTTTAATCACAAGTCGAATACACATCATACCAACCGAAACCTTCCACTAATTCAATTCCGCTAAGAAAAATCACAACACATACTGAACCCCCACACCTATAGAGCATCTAAATCACAAATCGTAACCAACCACCCAAAAATCACATCAAAACCTACAGTAATGGGTAACAGAAAGCCACTTCTAGTCTCATAGCTCTCAATAAAGCAAAACAAAATGATAGACACGGCTACCACTATAGAATCTCCCAACAGGGGTAACCACATAAGCAGATTACAAAATCACGAAACTCACCCGTATGTGAAGCAAAATAAGACAATTCACCCCGATAAGCAGAACCAAATCAAAATAAGAACGATGCCCCTCTATAACAATCTAAACCATACCTATAACGACATCATACGGTGCAGTGGCCTCAACCCTATCGCAGAAAGAATAGAAACGGGCGGGGCCTCCCCCTCTTGGGCGCCCTCTACTCGCCTGACCTGCACCCCAAGCTGGCGATGCAGGGATATCAGCAGCTGGAGCAGAACTCATAGCCTGAATTCCCCGCTTGACACCTCTGTCCGAAGTCTAGGATAATCTCTCACCATGTGGCTGGTATCTCCACACTCAAAGCAACCCCTCCGCTGGCATGGCTGCCGAAGCTGTCCTGTACGGACACTCAGAGACCTATGGATATCTGAAGCACCGCACGAAGCCTGAAGTGCAAACTAAACTGGCTGACCCACAAAACCTCTACCATGGTGTACCCTGCCTCCAAAATAGGGACTAGTAGATTTGCCCGATCCACAAGGCTTCTTAGGCTCCATGTCCTCTCACTCCTGACCCCGTATGTCCCCTCTGTCCTAGTATCGCATGCGCTCTAATCGCGAGCGATCTCTACCACCTGCTGAAATGGAACATCCGTTACTAACTTCCAAGCCGTGCTAAACTGGATATCATGACTGAACCCCTCAATGAACCTGCAAACTTGCTCTCTAAATATAGAACCAAAGCAGGTGCATGTCTGGAAAAATCACTGAATCTAACGGCATACTCTGACACTGACATAGTGCCCTGGTGCAGCTGCTCAAACTCCACACGCCAGGAATCCCGAAGAGTTTGGAAAACAAAGTCTTTCAAGAACATCTCTAAGAACTAAGCCCATGAAAGTGAAGCTGCATCGGCCGGGCTACCCAACTCGTACGTTCTCCACCACTGATATGTTGCTCCCTTAAGCTGGAACGTAGTAAACGCAACCCTACTCGTCTCCACAATACTCATAGTGTGGAGAATACGTTGGCGTTCCTCTAGGAAACCATGTGAAGCCAAACCAAAGAAGGTATGAGGGTAATACTTCTTAAACCTCGCAAGTCTAAGTTGTTCCTCCTCAGATGCTATTCCCATGGTTTGTGAAGTAGCTGGTGTAACCAGAATCAACCCTGCCTGAGCCAATGTACCAAACATGCCCAGGAACAATGTTAAGGTCGCCTGAAGTTCAGGGGCAACAACAGGCGCCTCCGGTGCCTGTCCCCCACAGGAGCTACTTGTGCCTCCTCAACTGCTGTTATGACAGGTGCTTTAGATGTAGCACGTGTTCCTCCTTGGTCCCTGCCTCTACCTCTGCCTCTGCCCCGGCCTCTAGCAACACCAGCTCTGGGGACAGCGTCATCGGTAACTGCAGCTCGTGTCCTCACCATATGTGAGAGAATATAATGACAAAGGCTCAAACTTCGAGATCAATAAATCTGCACGATAGGAATGAAAGAAGTGAGACTGTTCTGATAGTTCTATAGCCTCTCGAAGAAAAGTACAGACGTCTCCGTACCGATCCACAAGACTCTAGTAAACTCGCTTATGACTCGTAGCACCTATGAACCTAGAGCTCTGATACCAACTTGTCACGACCTTAATTTCCCTCCAGAGAATGCCATGACAGCACCTATTCTCTAAGACTAAGTAAGCCTATTAATAGACTAATTCAACCAATAACTGTTAAATATGAAATAGAAATCTCTATACAAAACTTACAATCCCAAAACCGGTAGTACAAGTCATAAGTTCTACTGAGTTTGCTAGAGATACCCTAAATACAACTATTTGGAATATAAATAAACAATACAGGAACAATATCAGAAGGTGACTCCGAGGCTTGCAAACGAGACGGCAAGTTTACCTTGAGTCTCCACAGCAAAACCCGAACAACTATCTATTGATCAACCAATTTCAAAACACCTGGATTTGCACAAAAATATGCAGAAAGCGGAGCATGAGTACACCATAGTGGTATCCACTAAGTATCAAGACTAATCTCAGTGGAGTAGTAACGAGTGACAGTCAAGACACCTAGTGGACTAAGTAACCTAAACAAGTATAAATATAGAACTAACAAGGGACAATATCAATATAAAGCTAGGCACGTTGACAATAATAAAACAATGCTTGTAATAGGAAACTAAAGCAACAATTAGCAACGAGGCACAATAGGTAATAACATTGTAGAGTAAGCTGAACACGGACAACTCACGTGCCAAAAGAATTACTCACACCGAAGGCAAGTACACAGTAGTACATGTAAATGGTCAATAACATAATGATTCATCCTCTTAAACCGATATGGGTGAATATGTATACGTGTATGCTTTGCAAGTGTTCTACCACAATTCAAGTCAATAAGTAAAAGTAGAGACAATGAATGGCACATAAGAAACGATCACCCCACAATGAACACGGTATAACTCACACAAGGTAGGCACACCACTACACAAATATCAACAATAACAATGCCCCCATGCCATCACAAATACTTTCCCCGACATAGCCCACATTGTCTCGCCACGTGCGCAATAATAAAGCAAATGCCCGTCTTGTCTCGCCGCACGCGCACAATAATATTCCAACCTTGTCTCGCCACATGCGCAAACTCACATATATAGCCCGCCTTGTCTCACCACATGTGCAAATATCAATAATAACAATAGCACAGACAACTCGCATGCGAACACCCCCACAATCCTCACAACAATACCGTGTGCCAAAACATAACAACTCAATAAAAATAACTTTCGCAACACATGCCCATATGCCACAACATTTCCTCAAAACAGTTTAAATACCACAACCACGCATAGCCCTTGGCTTAACAACACTGAGTACAACAGCAACAACAACCATAACACGAGAATACGGCAAGTAAATCAACACAAGAAATGCAGAACATAAAGAAACGGAAGAACGAGCTCACAAAGAAAGACAAAACACGGAATAATGGTCTCAACAAGGGAGAGATAATGTGTAACAATGATTCCACAAAACTACAATTCAATGATAAGAGAGATAGCATGAATGAATGACCCCAGATAAGAATACGTCAATAATGAAAGGGATAAATAACTTCAATTAAGGCTAAGCAATTACGGAAGAGATAACAGCAATTTCAATTAAGATTAAGCAATTACGGAGAGATACTAATAACTTCAATTAAAGTTAAGCAATTACGGAAGTGATAATGATAACTTCGATTAGGGTTTAGCAATTACGGAAGAGAAAGTAATAACTTAAATTAGGGTTAAGAAATTACGGAAGAGATAATACGACAATAAAAGAGGCAACAACTTCAGTTAAGTCACATAGGAGTTTAATTGGCAATAAGGGTAGAACATGAATCCGTTAATTCCAAATAAGACACGTAAGGGTAGATTTAGTAAATTGAGGATTTAACATGACAAAACAACTTCATACCTAATAAACATAAGATCCTAGGAGCCCTAAACTGTCAAATTTCCACAATTAAGCCCGAGTACGTACTCGTCACCTCGCATATCCGGCCTTCGCATGACACAATTAGCAAAAATGACTCAAATACTAAGGTTAGTTTTCACCGCACAAAGTTAGGCAAGATACTTACCTCAAAGAAGCTAGATCAATACTCAAATTAGATTTTCCTTTACAAATTCACCTGCGCTCGGCTCAATCTAGCCAAAGACGACTTAAATACATCAAATAGTGCAAGAGAAAATAATTTCAATTAATAAAGCTAAGATATTTATACAATTTCTAAAAAGACAACAGAAGTCAACCCTAAGCCCGCCCGGTCAAAACCCGAGTCGAGGGTTAAATTTTGACAACCCATGCCCTACAAGTTCAAATATGTGATTTGTTTTCAAGTCGGAGTCCAATTCAACTCTCAAATCAAGAAAAATCATACTTCCGAAATTTAGACAAAATTCCTATTTTTTCACTTTGATTCCCACTATATTCATGTTAAAACTCAAACATAATTATGAAATATATATAGAAATTGAACATGGGCACTTACCCAACGATTGTAGATGAAATTTCTCTCTCAAATCGCCCACTCTCGGAACTGGGGTCAAAAATATCAAAAAATGAAGCACAAGCCCGAATTACACAGCTCAAAACAAGCTGCAAATGTTGCATTTGCGATCCAGGGTTCGCAATTGCAAACCCTGGAAAAAGCGAAGAAGCCTTCATAATTGCGAACAAGAACAGGGCTGGAAAATGTCGCAATTGCGATAAAAGGTTTGCAAATGCGAACTGGAATAGGGCTAAAGTCGCAATTGCCGTCAAATGTTCGCATTTGAAGCCTTGGGATACTACCCAGAAACCAGCAGTCTTTCCGACATGGAAATGGGGATAACTCTCTCATACGATGTCCGAATTCGACGATTCTTTATGTTATGGCTCAGTAATTACAATACGAATCTAATGCATCAATAAAAACTGAATTTGGAGGTCATTTCTTTAATTTGGTGCCATTAATACTTGAAAAAATGACATTGAAATATCAAAAACAAGCACAACAACAGCCTAAACCTATCCAAAACTCTCCCAAGCCCCTCGGGACCCCGTACGAAAATACCAATAAGTCCCAAAACATAACATGGACCTGCGCGAAACCTTAAATCACATCAAACAATATCGAAACTACAAATCACACCTCGAATCGAACTTATGAATTTTCATATCTTCCAACTTCCAAACTCGTACAGAAATATCAAATCAATCCAGAATGACCTTAAATTTTCCATGCAAGTCCTAAATGACATAACTGAGCTAATCCAACTCTCGAAATCGTAATCCAAGCCCAATATCAACTGATCCAACTCCCGGTCAAACCATTCAACCTTCCTAAACTTCGACTTTCCAATTTTGCGCTAAAATGCTTCAACTTATCCTACGAACCTCCAAATCCAAATCCAAATCCGCACGCACGACTTAGTCCAAAATCACCATATGAAGTTATTCGAGTCATCAAAACACCAACTCTTACCGCTTAAGCTTCTAAAATAAGAATCCTTCTTCCAAATTAATCACGAATCATCCGAAAATCGAACTCGACCATACACCAAGTTATAACACATAATACGAAGCTACTTGAGACCTTAAGCCACCGAACAGGACGCTAATTCTCAAAATGACCGGTCAGGTCGTTACACCAATAGTACCATACGACAAAGGTGGATCCAGTATTTAAAATTTATGGGTTTCTACTGTTAGATCTATATTTATTTTAATGATGAAACATAACACATCCTATATGTGCATAAACACTCCCTACGAAATGAAAAGGAAGCATCGAAGATTTGAGATGAAAAAGGAACGAGCAGCGGAAATCAAAGGAAATCAAGGTCACGAAACTATACACTGAAGATTCCTTCATTAAAAGACGACAATCAAAAGCTGGAATCAAGGGATCTGATTTGATACTTCAAATAACTGGAATATCTGCCCAGCTAAGGAAAAACCCAATCAAGATCACAAGTCAAGGAAAATCAACAGAAGCAATATCTTACTCTTGGAAAGAATCACTCTACGATTCTTTCTGAGATCAACTCCCTTGAGTTTGCAATCTCTACAAATTCATAAGACAAGAAGACCTCACGGAGTATAAATATACATCTGTACAGGCTTGGAAGACATATACTTTGATCGAACCACTATAATCTATTTGTTCTACTCCAAACAAGTATTATAGTCTATTCTAGATATACTGTGTAACTAGGGAGAGAAGAAAAAGAGAAAAATTACTCGTGAGGCATTGCATTGAGAAGCGGAAAAGACGTAATATAGAGACGAAGTTGTTGGTGTATAACAACACCAACCCTCCTATATCAAGAAACTTCAAATACTTGAAAGAGAACACCCTCTAAACCTAAGGGAACTGGTCGTAGCATTCACATTGAATCCGAACTAGTATAAAAATCTAGGTGTCTTTAATTCCTGCATTCTTACTTCTGCTTTCATTTAGATTCTGCCTTTATTTTCAGTCGACTAATTGGTAAACTAGTCAACTAATTAGGATACAAAAAGGATAATCGACAATCCATCCCCCCCCCCCCCCC